>JAVLUX010000006.1:49230000-49502500 GCA_032164185.1 Moxostoma hubbsi
AAATAGCGTCCAAGCAGGGGTATTTCTCCCTATTTCGTGGTAGCCGGTGCGCAAGAGTCGATAACCATAGAAACCCCAATGTCCTTTGCAATTTTAAAGAGCACCCATTGTGTAATTAATCAGTCTGTTGTGTCTCTCAGCTGTGATGAGCCATAATGCTGAAGTTATTCATTTAATGCCTTTTAAAGCTATTTCCGAATTTTAGTAGTATAGTGTAGTAAGTGTAGTAAGCGATCACAAAGAGCTGTTGTATGTAAACACTGACTCACCTAACTGGCTCATATTACACACAAAAATGATCTTTTGCCACCACCTGCTGGCTAACATATGTAATGTCAAAAAAGACAAACAGTAGCTCTTAACATATCTGCACTGCTCTTACACTTTAGTTTAGAATGGCATGAACACAAGCGGAGTGCTACACACACAGTGAAGCGTACGAGTGCTGATGGTGTCAGACCATCAATGCTCATGGAACGTCTCTCTTCCAGTCAGATTCAAGGACCGGAACTAACTGTTGTGTATATATATATATATATATATATATATATATATATACACAGTATATATATAATTTCTAAAATAATAAAGTATTTTATAATAAATATTATAATTTTTATTAATTATTATACAATTGTAATAATATTTATAATTATTATACTATAATTTGTTTATCAATTGTATCATCTATAAAATGTATAAATGATACAAAATAAAACTATCAATTATATTATATTTATATTAATGTTGTAAATATTTGAAGCTCCAAAAATCACACCAACAGAGCTGAGATATTCTTCTAATAATCGTTGTTTGTGTTCTGCAGAAGAAAGTCATACACATCTGTGATGGCATGAGGGTGAGCTATTTTGGGTGAAATATCCAGCTATTACAACTATATAACTGTAATGTAAAGCTTTACCAACAAAGTCATTGTGAAAGGTCAAACATGAATATGCTCATCACAAAAAAAACACATCAGCCAGAACACTTAAAATTAAGATCCACAAACTTCATCATTCAAACACTCATTTTGGTCCTCAGTCTCCATGGCTTTCTTTTCCCTGCCCATAAAATCAAAGATATTAAAAGGTGAAACAAGTGACAAAAAGAGCGAGAGAGAGAAATGTCCAACAACATTTTCTCTTGATCCCACCGACAGACTCAGAACACACTCTGCAACTATTTTGTCCTGACCTTTCTAAAACTATGGTAACTGGCATAGACAGCCAAACCCTGCCATGGGCTTCATTGTGTACACACTGTGCCATTGCCAGGTAATGGGAAAATGTACTGTCATTTGATAATTTGTCCAGACAAAGGCTGAGCAAGACTTTTTGTCCTTCTAATGGACCATGTTGCTGGAATACAAAAAAATAGGTTCATACTGGGACAGGGAAGATAGACGACAGCTTTCGTGGGGTGCAAACCAACTGGCAACTACATCTGTGTCAATGCTGCAGGCACTTTGCAATAATGAATTTAGGAAAAAAAAGTTCCCCATCTCACAGCTGTCCTAAACTCTTTATCCTCAATCCTTGTGTTCGATCTTAAAGTAAAAGTTCCAACAACTAAACTTTTTTGATGACATTGCACATTCAAACAAACTTATCAAATAAAACCCAGCTTAAAAGACTGGCATAGCTGGATACCAGCATGGGATACTGGTGTGCTGGAGTCTCCCTTCAGGCTTCTTAAAGGGATAGTTCACCAAAAATTTAAATATTCTCATTATTCACATTGGAATGTTATGGACGTAATCTCATGTTTTTCTCTCGCTTGAGATATCCAGGATGAGCACACAAACTTACCATTGTAAGTAAACAAACATATACAAATACAGATCTAAACCAAAACCAACAAAGGTTCTGTACAGGGTTCCTCCTACTCAGTTGTAAACAGCGCTGCACTTCTGGGTGTGTTGCACGTGCATCTGTTTTCCCGTGAACATGCCAGCGCGATTATGTCACATTCACACACTGCCAGTGTTGGGCAAGCTACTTAAAAAATTTAGCTAGCCAAGCTACCAACTACTCAATAAAAAAAAATAGTTAAGCTAAGCTAAAAGCTACACCTCAGAGAAAGTAGCAATTTACACTACAAGCTACACACCAAAAGTAGCTTGCTACATTTAAGGTACATTTTTTTCATCCAGATGGACAGAGCATATTGTCATAGACAAATCATCTAAAATACTAATCAAATTATGTTTATCTAAGCCATGGTACAGTACTTATACATGCTACATATAAAAACCCATGTGGTTAAAATTGCTTTGCATATTTATATTTCTATCTCTACAAACCCATGTCCATTTGAACAAAATTTCCTTTGCACATTCCTGTATAAAAACTCTACATATACTATTCATCTTATCCCTGGCAGTGGTGACTTAGCCTCTGGGTTACTGACCAGAAGGATGGGGGGGTCAAGCCACAACACTGCCAAGATGACACTGTTGGGCCCTTGAGCAAGGCCCTTGACCCTATTTGCTCCAGGGGTGCTGTATCATGGCTGACCCTGGGCTCTGACCCCAGCTTAGCTGAGAATAAAAAAAGTATATGTGAAAAAAGTATAAAAAAAGTCACTGTATATGTGAAAATGTATATGTGACAAAAATAAATAAATAAAGGCTTCATCCTGTAATTCTGTGTCTATCTGTTGTATTTCTGTATGTACAAGATGTACAAGATTATGTTTTTTGAAAATGTATGTAATGGGTAGGGTTGGGGGATAGAATATATAGTTTGTACAGTATAAAAACCATTATGTCTATGGAAAGTCCCCATAAAACATGGAAACCCAACACTCTATTAGCATAACATAAATATATATATATATATATATATATATATATATATATATATATATATATATATATAAATAAAAAAAATCCAACATTCTTCTAGATAAATTTAAAGAAACCTCATTGAATAACAGTATTTTTTTAAACACCTTTCACAGTAATTCCAAACTTTAGAGTGGGACACACACATGTTTTATGGAAAAATATGGAAACATTTACAGATACTGCTCTTATGGAAAGAAATTAGTACTTTTATTCACCAAAGTGGCATTCAACTGATCACAATGTATAGTCAGGACATTAATAACCTGACAAATTACTATTACAATTTAAACTAAACTACTTCAAAGAGTTCTCATCAAAAATCCTCCACATGCAGCAATGACAGCTTTGCAGATCCTTGACATTCCAGCTGTCAGTTTGTCCAGGTACTCGGGTGACATTTCACCCCACACTTCCTGTAGCACTTGTCTTGTTGGGCACTTCTCACGCACCTTACAGTCTAGCTGATCCCATAAAAGCTCAATGGGTTTAAGATCCATAACATTCTTTTCCAACTATCTGTTGTCCAATATATGTTTCATTGCCCACTCTAACCTTTTCTTTTTGTTTTTCTGTTTCAAAAGTGGCTTTTTCTTTGCAGTTCTTCCCATAAGTCCTGCACCCCCTGAGTCTTCTCTTTACTGTTGTACATGAAACTGATGTTGAGCGGGTAGAATTCAATGAAGCTGTCAGCTGAGGACATGTGAGGTGTCTATTTCTCAAACTAAAGACTCTGATGTACTTATCCTCTTGTTTAGTTGTACATCTGGCCTTCCACACATCTCTTTATGTCCTTATTAGAGCCAGTTGTCCTTTGTCTTTGAAGACTGTAGTGTACACCTTTGTATGAAATCTTCAGTTTTTTTTGGCAATTTCAAGCATTGTATAGCCTTCATTCCTCAAAACAATGATTGACTGACGAGTTTATAGAGAAAGTTGTTTATTTTTTGCCATTTTTGACCTATTATTGACCTTAAGACATGCCATTCTATTGCATACTGTGGCAACTCAAAAACAAACACAAATACTTAATTTACCAAACCAAATAGCTTTCAGCAGTGTTTGATATAATGGCAAGTGATTTTCTAGTAACAAATTAGCAATTTAGTATGATTACTCAAGAATAAGTTGTTGGAGTGAGGACTGTTTGAAATTTTGATCTAGATTTGATCAAAAATGATTTTTTTTCAAATAGTGATGGTGCTGTTTTTTACATCAGTAATGTCCTGACTATATTTTGTGATCAGTTGAATGCCACTTTGGTGAATTAAAGCACCAATTTTCTTCCAGAAACAGCAAACTCTGTACATTATTCCCAACATTATAATAAAGTCGATCATCTCCTAACAAGGCCACATGTCAAGGTCTGGGTAGATTACATGGTAAGTGAACAATCAGTTCTCGTTGTCAACATGTTTGACAAGGGCCAAATTGTTATGGCCAGACGAATGGGTCAGAGAATCTCTGAAACGGCAAGGCTTGTGGGGTACTCCTGGTCAGCATTGGTGAGTACTTATCGACAGCGGTCTGAGGAGGGACAAACCGCAAACCGGCAACAGGGTGTTGGGCGCACAAGGCACATCAATGAGTGAGGGCAACGAAGGCTATCCCATCTGGTCCACTGTGGCACAAGTACAGAAAATGTTAATAATGTTACATCTTCGCACCCTGCTGTGTATGGGGCTGCGCAGCTGAAGAGTGCCAGTGATGCCTGTGATGACCACTGTCGAAAGCAACCACAGTGGGCACACAATCATAAGAACTGGACTTTAGAGAAGTAGAAGAAGGTTGTGTGGTCCAATGAGTCCCATTTTGTTTTACATCACACGGACGGCCATGTACGTTTGTGCCGTTTACCTGGGAAAGTGATGTCACCAGCAGGGCTGGACTGGTAATCTGGCATTTTCCCGGTGGGCCAACCCACTTTGGGGCCGATCGGGGGTGGACTGGCCATCGGAAGAACCAAGAGGGCTAGTCAATGAGCCGGCAAAAATGAGCCGGCACGTTATGCAGAACAGACCACAAAAAAGTGCCGCGATATGCACAAAAGGACAGCGAACACCCCTATGGTGAAATAGAGATGCTTTTGTGTCACACACACACATAGAGGTGCGTGTGTGTGTGTGAGACACAAAAACATCTCTATTTAACCATATATTTTTATATATACAGCAACTTGCCTCATTTTGTTGTAATTATTCCCTATTTTAAAAGGCCAGTAGATAAAATACAGAGTTCAGAATCTGTCCAATTTATTTGCTCTGTCTATTTTTTAAATGATGCTTTCAGCAATCTCCAGTCATGATGAAATGGGTTTTCCTCATCGTGTATATCCTGTCAGCTATCTACCACACAAACTGTCTCGCTGCCCTGTGTAACCCATCAAGACCCAGTAATTTAGTGCTGTCTGTCATACAAAGGCTATTTTGCCCCTCCTTTACTCGGTAACTCTGACAGGATCCAGTGGGCAGGTTAACTGCCATGCCCTTTAATATGGCCTCATCGCACCCGTTGAACGAAGCTTTACCCTGGCGTTCTGAGAAAGTAGGGGGTGAGCTGTGCTGTAACTCACCATTCATGGTTTGCCAAGACACTAGACTGTCGTCTGTGGCATGACCGGTTGTCATGGCGAAATAGAGATGTTTTGATTAGAAGGTCTTGTGGCATGTGCCCGTTAAACTTTAGATAATTTACTGTTTTAATTGACTGTTCTTTATTACAGTGATGCTGAAACATACTGTATATAGGAAGACTGAGGCTGGTTATCACACTTTTAACTCCAGTGAATATTTCTCAGGGTAGGTTTATTTTAAGTCAATACATTTAAGTGTTGTCTAAAAAAAAGCTATGAAATATTTCACCATTATTGCTCAGCTAAAAAGACAAAGTTCACTGAACACACACCTTTTGATCTTTTGTGACAACATGCCCCGATACAAATTCCACTACAAATTACTAATATCAATACTAAGATTGTAATCATTTTACACTACTCATTACTTAATTGGTAAGTCATCACATTACTAATTAGTTTTAAGTTTGTTTCATGTAACTTTCTAAAACACTTTTCGCCGAGTTTTATTTCTGTTTAACAAATTTCAAAATAATTTGATATCCTTGTTAATTGTCACGTTAACCATTAATCTCAATCTCTATTAATCTTCACTTTTTCATTCTTCTTTTGTTTGTGGTGATTCACATTATTAGTGCATATCGCCACCTACTGGGAAGGGGGAAATTTATAGTAAAAAGAACTTAAATATTGATCTGTTTCTCACTCACACATATCATATCGCTTCAGACTCTATAGATTTAACCACTGGAGTCTTATGATTTACTTTTATTCTGCCTTTGTGCATTTTTGAACTTCAAAATGTTGGTACCCATTCACAATTATATGGACCTACAAAGCTGAAATATTCTTCTAAAAATGTTGTTTGTGTTCTGCATAAGAAAGAAAGTCATCCACATCTGGGATGACATGAGGGTGAGTAAATGATGAGACAATTAAAATTTTGGGGGGAACTATCCCTTTCATTGAAAGTTAGAACCTGTAATCTGATTACACAGATTTAAAATGCAATGCATTTACAGTATCATTTAAAAAATGTTTAAAAATTAGTTTACTGTAAAAAATGGTTTACAGTGAATAATGACAAACCAACACTGGTTGTCACAGCATATGGGGTACACTGTCATAGAAACTGTCATTAATCAGCCTATTACAGGGTTTCAAATAAAGAACACAATTATGAAACAAAATTCAATTCATAAAACAGCAAAACTGCAAAAGAGAACATACAAAAATAAGAAAACAATTACTTTGGCCAACAAATATTGTAATTCATAAATATATAACATTTAAACACCGTGGCAACAGGACATTTATCAAAAAAAATAATAAATACCATTGTCCTGAGAACACAGTTCAACTTTTCAGTAAAAAATAAACAAAAAAATTGCCTTCATTATTCAGTTGACCGTTATACACCGAATAACATGTGTGACAGTTAGGATGTTTGACACATAGGATTTTGTAATACCATGGAATACATTTATTAGTGGTACTTTAAAAGGCAAACATCACCATCACTATTGCTCAAACTTAGGGTTAGCATGCGCAGCTAATAATGATTGTTTACAAAAAGGTTTCCAAATGCTTCCGGCCTTTCTGTCATGCCCCCATTTTCTCTTGTTACGTCAAACAGAAAGTCCTGCCCGAAAGGTTGAGCCAGAACGAACAGTTTTATAAACAAACAGTTTTAAAAAAACACTGCAGTGTTTACACTCTGTGCAAAATGAACCTACAAATGGCTTACTTGTTTGTCTTTGCGGTCTCTGGAATAGAAAGTATTTAAAAAATTTAAAAATGACATACTTTACATTTAAATAGATACTACTGCAATAAAAAAAAGACATGATGACAATTTTCAACACCTTGATTCAGCTTTATGTCCGAATGAACTCAGAACTCTATTATTTCCTGAAAAATACCAATTGCCAGGCATTCTCGCCAGTGGTGAGCACACCCAAGGGAGGGTATACACCACTGCTCACCATCCACAACGCACTATCTTTCAGAGACATGGGGTGACCATAAGGGCTTCTGTCTCGCCCACTCATAGTTCGGATCTCACGCATGCTATAAGAAGAGCTCAGAGGCATGAAATTAAACACAAGCTGTTACAGATTTGATTCCAAGCAAAGTCTAAAAAATATAAAACTTTGATGTGTCGATGCGGAGGAGGGCTTCATAGAGCGCAAATCTCCTTCCCCCTTTAAAAAACTGAAGGAAAATATGTGGAACAAGGCATATTATTTATATTAAAATATAACAGCCTTAAGAATCGGTAGTGAGCTAAATGGCCATTTATTACCGCGCACGGGTTGCTGAACAGTTAAGATGCCTTAACCATCATGATTTAACTTTAGCTGTATGTATAATAATGAAAAAGATTTTGATTCATGCAAGCTTGATTTCATTCATCGTTGCATTCTGAAATGTCTAAGACTAGAATTTAGAGCGCAAGACATTCTGCATTCTCAGTGTTGCCACAAGGGGCACTATGGACCTTCATCATAGTAATGTCTTATTTCATTTTTGATGAGAATAGAATAAAAGTACATTCTATTTATTGGGTTTTGTAACAACATTTATACAAATTATAACAGCTGTTAGAGTTTATTTCCCACAGGTGTCAATCCTTACCGTTCTGTCTCTCTCTGACTCGCTCTCTGCAAACCACTTGACCATGTCACCATCACCACAAAATTATCAAATGAACATCCAACTGCCTTGTTGACAGCACATGCCAAACTACAGGAGGCAAACAGCACTTGTTTATAAATTTAGACAGATATAATTGAAGCAACATTCCAGATACAGTATAATGAATAAAGTGTTATGTTTACTCATCCTAACAGCAAAAATTTGCATTTAAAGTTTGTAGAACAAAACCTGCAGCAATATATTTGTGAATCGAGTGTAGCACTGGCCAACAGAGTTCAGTCCATCCACGGTTTTCCCTCCAATATATTTCTTCCCTTAATTTTCTCTTTCCCTACAGACCAAACAGACAGCGACCAGCTTGCAGTGCAATGATGGAGCCCATTTCCTTGTCAAAGTCACCCCATTCAGGTCCTTCATTAGCAAAGCAATTCAAACCTTGTGATGTCTGGTTCTGTCTGTCTGTAGAAATTTTACTTCATTATTGTATGGCTGTTGGCAGTGAGAACACTTAACCTCTATTAATGCTTCACCTCCTGTGCTAGAGCACAGATAATTGAACTATTTACACAGAGGAGGTGGGAATGATAACTATTAAAGGCACTGTTTAAGCAAAAGTCTAATGTTTAACCAAAACTTGTCTTTTTAGCCCACTCAGGTACATTTCATCCACCTAACACTAGCTTTCATTGGTATCTTTGCCGCCAGGCTACAAGTGTGGTCCTGAAATGGATCCAAGAACTATAACTATCATTTTTCCGTTCTGGAGCAAAATAAAAACTAAATATTTAATACAAGACATCCAATATTTCTGAAAAGATTAAATTAAGTGCATAAGGATATATAGAACTCTTTTCTAACAGTAATTCGCAACCCATTTTACTTGGATTTTTAAGAGAAACAGGATATTTAATGAGGAAAAATGGGAAAAATTTGCTTTTTTTGTCCTTCATGGGACAAAGCAAGTTCTAATAGTACTGCCAATAGTGAAACTGAGCATTAACCATTACAATCTCATAGTTAATGTTAGAGATTTTGTATGAAACCTTAGATGCTTTCCCAGATTAACATGGCCCTTTTTAAAGGAGTGTAAATAGAGATGTTGTGTCTATAAACACAGGTTGCCAGGAGTTGTAAGAATGTTAAATGATGGCTGGTCAAGGGCATTTTCATAGTGAGATAAAAATGGCATTGTGAGTGAACTATTGTTAGTCAAGCCCAATATATTTTACACATCACAAAGAGCACCTGACAAGGCAGCTGACACATATTTGTTGTGTAACACATGGACAAAATGTTGTTATTACCAATTTCATTTGCTAAAATTGTGGGTTGAACTAAGGACAGACATTTGTCATAGGACATCAAATGGCGAGCCAACACAGTACCAAAATTGTTCATTGTACAAAAGTATAAAACAATTTACTTAAGATTAAACAATGAAATTAATTCATAGTATGATGAACTGCACAGGCCCCAAAATATGAAAAATTATTAACATGACATAAGCTGAATAAAAAAACCTGTTAATTAATTTTATTTTATTTATTTTTTGGCAAAATAGGGTAGGGTTCTGATTGGATACACTGCCTTTGACATTTCTGCCCTTTACAAGCTTATGGGCCCATTTATTTTACTATTCTAATTATGTGATTGTTTATATGGTTAGTTGCCCAACAATATGCAAAATTATAAACATGACATAGGTTGAATATGAAAATGTACAATTTTGGTATCTTAATGTCTCTTTCAATGGTCAAATTTCACCGACTGTATTCCGAATCAGTATGTTGACATTTCTTGTGCTAAACTCAGTCTGTGCTACCGAATTTTAAAGCACTGCCACTACTGGCCGAAGTCAGAAGTGTTTTTGATTGTAACGGCACGTGTAAGCTCCAGTTTCCAGGCGAAATGCCCAAAGAAGGGTGCCAAAAGCATGTTTTTAATTGTAAAAATGTAGTACACTGAAGAAAAATGCATATTTTATTAACTCCACCAAAACTCCAACCCTAAAGCAAAAACATTGAGAAGGATATAGCTGCAGGCAGAGTTCCAAAAATGGGCAGGAGCGCCAAAACGGCAGCAAATATATAGGGGGCCCCTAATGTAACCCTAATCTTGAGTGAAAGTGACGCCCCCTTTTGTAAACGACGCAATCTTCTTTTGGAGTAACCCGCCCCTTTCTGGAGTAACCACGCCCTCTTTTGGAGCTTCGGCCTACATTTGGAGATCTCTGGCCAGCAGCTAGACCTACATATAAATGTCTGTAACTCGGCAGAATGGGGTAAATGTCAGGGTACGGGAACATTCGGTGCAAAATGCCAACGTCCCATGTGATCATGTTAAAATGTATAAGGTTTCATGTTTTACGGCAGCCAATAATAATTCATTGCACAAAACAAAATTGATTCAAACCATCCTCAATGTAAGTGAACCCTTATTTAATGTATTCTGGGTGTTTGTTTGTTTGTTTGTTTTTTGCCTAGCAAATATTTACTCACTGTTTTGAGGATGAGGGCCTGTCATGTAACCTGCCCATATTGGCATCTGCCTAATTTGCCTTGCTTCTACCAAGTGATGAAGTGAAATTTTGCAGCATTATACAGAGTTTGATTGGACATTCAGCTTTTGACTTCGACACAAAAGATATGGGAAGTGTTTACTCCTGTCCTTAAAAAGCTGATTAGTCTATTTATATTACTATTCTAGTTATGCACAATTATATAGTTAGTTGCATTTAACAATTGCCATTTAGAATTGTTTTCCACACAGTCCATGGCCCTATCAGAACAGACCTGGGTTATGAAAAACGCACTCTGAAATAGGCACTCTGAAACAATATGCAATCAACTTGCTTCTTACTACAGTACTATTTATAACCATATCCATAAAAAGTGGCTCAGTATGAGCCTGAGCTAAGTTTCCCAAACCACTGGTGTCCCCATACACTGAGACTGTAGTTAATGCGGCAAAAGTGAAAAACAATTGTGGTTCCACACTTTACATTCTCTAAAGTCAATGTGCTAGCAAAACACGTAAACACTGGATTCTTTCTCCACCACTGTGGAGTCCTAGTGTTTTACTCATTTTGCTGCACAATATCAAGTCGAGAGCAATTTGTTGGTAGCATTATTGAATGATTTATTAGGGAGTGACGTATATTCATGTCCCGCTGTGAAGCAAATCAAACATTCCTGGCTACCCCATGTTATTAGTTTGACAATCATACCCCTGTCTTCAAGAAGGGCCATTTATTGTGCACTATTGTTAGAGATGTAAATATCCTCTCTCAATGGCATATCAAATATCTTGTTTGTGTTGAGGTGCTATTGCAGTTGTCATGGAACAATATTTTGTTCTAATGGGGTAGAGGGAACAAATTAGCAATGAATGCTGTTTTCGTGCACAAAAACTGCAGCACATGGCAACACCATTTGATAAAACTATACAAGACTCACTCTCATGTAGCGTGTTGTACTTACCCCCATTACCCAAATATGAATAGCATAGAAAACAAGTTCTTAAACACTTCTTAAAATCATTTACTCGCAAGTATCGACTTACGTCTATTGTGCTTGTTTGTGGTTCATTAACACCCAGCAGGGGGTTAAGTTAGTCAATACGCTTAGCAAACACTCCCTTCTGGGTAGTTAGGTACAATTTTGGATATATTTTGCCCATTAATCAGCCAAGAATAACAGGAGGAGCGTTGATGCATGCTCATTAAAATAAAAATAAATATCTGGCTCTGCAAGTAAAAATCCATACATTTTTTCCATATAGGGGAATTATTGTATCATATTTATATGTATCATGAGCTCCGAGGTTAATAAATGGTATATGCTTCTGTTGAAGCCAACAGTCTGCATTATTTCAACGTCATTTAAAAAGTGTTTAAAAGCAGAATTCTTGGTGAAGAACAACACTACCCCTGATCCCGAGGGGGAAAATCCCACCAAAATATCAATCAAAAAATCATGCAAACAACCTGCAGCAACCACCCACTTTCATGACGCACCGATTTGGTCACCCTATACACTCAAACTTTCGGAATATTTTGAAATGTACTTTGTATTCGTTTATCATAAGAAAACAAAATCTAGTAATTTGATCTCACCAGCTCTTCCTGCCCATTTAGAGTCATACAAATATATTGTCAAATGTTCAATTGTCATCTAAAGAGATATACATTGATCTATTGTGACTAACAGAGACACTTCCCTCTCAGCGCCACAATGACACTTTCATAACACTACAAAGAACATGTTCATTTTTATTTCCCTTTTGGCATGCTTACATACTGAAATTGAACAAAGCATCTGCAAAATGTGCATATGTACAGTACAGTCACAAAGAAAATACAGACTCAAATAAAAATGGAAATATAGTGTATGCTTTATTCACCAAAAGAAAAAGAAATCTAAAATCTAATCTAAAAGAAAATATACTATTTACATCTCTTTAAAGTAAGATGAGACTGGGAGGCTAAATGAATAAACTCATTGCAAAAACAAATGGATATTTCTATTTTTATTATTATGGATAGGCAAGAAAATCTTCACATACCTTCATGGTTTAAGACCAACTAATAAACCTTATGATGTTATTTATCTACTGTACACAGATCAGAGAGACTTATACAGAAGTTCTGATGTTGAAAGAAAACTTAATTTTAAACATGACTTTTAAGTGATTAAATCGCTATTTATTCTTGTCTAATGTTGAGCAACTTTGTTGTCATGATGATAATTTTAAACCATGACCTGCACAGCACATAAATAACTAATATTGGCATTATATTCATGATGTTAGCCAGAGGGGAACTGGCCCTCACAGTGAGTCTGGTTTCTCCCAAGGTCCATTTAACCAACATCTTATGGAGTTTTGTGTTCCTTGCCACATTCGCCTCCAGCTTGCTCACTGGGGTTCTAAATATAATTATTTAATTATTTATTTTTAGAGACAATTTACTATTATATTTAATCAAACTACACAATGATGACTCTAAGACTTTATAAATATACCGTAAGTTTCATTTTCTGTCAATGTATGATTTTCTGTAAAGCTGCTTTGAAACTTTTTGTGTTGTGAAAAGTGCTGTAATGTGCAAATACAAACGACTTGACTTGATGACGTAATGCCAAATATTTTTTTCTTTTTGTGGTAATCAACATTACGCCATAAATGCTGTTGATTGTTCAGGTGCAACTTCACAATACCAGCAAGGTGCATGGAAAAAAACGAAGCACTAGTAAAAAGCAAATCCAGAAACACTTGTAGAATGGAGAAAAACAAGGAATAAAACTTTATTTGCCAACGCATTTCTTCACAATGGTCTTCTTCAGGGCTAAAAGTGATTGAGCTAAACTTGTATTGAACCTGGAAATTTTAAAATCCGGAGCCAAGTACATTTGAAAACTGCAATTTCCTTTTTCGAAATGCTCTCCGTCCACCTTGCCGTTTTCCAAAAGTTGCTCATCCACACTTAAATATATGAAAACTCTTAAATCCACTTACTGCGCATGCGAAAAATCACCATTCCATGGATGGTCTGAAACGCAGTCATTCTCGTGTTTTGTAGCCGGAAAGCAATTCCGAGTAAACTTCCCATTGCCTTTGAAGGAATGCAATGTAAAGGTTGTACAAAGTAACATTTATCTTTAAATGTGCACCCAGTATCTTGGACTTACACTGACACCTAGCTTCTTGGATGCAGCATCATTTAAAATCAACGGTTTCAGATTCCATTGTAGAAATGTATTATTCACACTCAGCCCTGATACTTTAATCAACAAGTGAGAATATCAAATAACAGGACGGTTACCGAGATTAAGAGAGTAGTGTTCGGCTGGTCATGTGATTGTAACATGGCAGCCCCCATGTGCGGACCCTCTCCATGTAAAATAAAACAGTTTTTATATGGTTACTTCATATTAATGTGAATGGTCATGATTTCCTACATATATTTCAAAATTAAAATTCATGTCTTTAGGAGTTAAATGTTTTTAATGAGGAAAAAATTACTGAATGCAACTTTAACAACGCTATCAAAGCGAATATCAGGCACAACAACGCCGCTACAACATTGGCCACCATCTTGATTGTTTTGGTTGAAAGGGTCACATGACAACATATATGTCATCATTTACAAATATCTCTGTTTTCCCTGTCCACACTAGAAAGCACATTTATCCACTTGAGAGAGTGTTTTTCGAAAAGCCTAGTTTTCACTGGAGAAAAGTGTCTAGTCTCATTAGAGTCCAGAGAAAATTTTCAAATGAAAACTTATTAGTCTGGACATGGCCTAATATGTTGATCTGAAGAACCTATACCTATATAACGTCAATAACAATTTGAATCTCAAAAGAACCTTATAGCCAACTCAAGAATCCTATACTGTGGAAATTGGATCTTTATAAGAAACACCTAAGGTGCTGCAAACAAGCGTTGAAGAACCTTCATTTGAGTTTCTCCAATTTAACATCTCACCTAGTTGTCCTTTCATTCATTACACAACTGCTGCCAACCAGATATTCCTTGTTCTGAAAGGTCATGAGTAGAAAACTTCCTGTATTCACAGCCTTATGACCTCTAACCATGTTCTATAGACACCAACAAAAGTCACTGACGTAACTCCAACACATCTCACATCTCTCCAACTTTGAGTCAAGATAAGGTAAAGATCATCTAGATGTTCACTTTTCCAACATCTTTTCTACCATCACAGATTTTTACAAAGCCTTGTATGATTGAGTTGTAGAGAGTTTCCAATGGGTTCCAAAGGCAGGCAAAGCCCAGTGGTGATGTCAGACTTTAAGAAGTTTGTCTAGCCATGACTGTCTCCAATGACTCATAGTGATAGCTCATACTCTCTTTCTATCTCTGGAGGAGTCAAGAGAGAATTGATTCAATTTAAAGAAGATGGCTAGATACCACACGTCTAGAGATACACGTGAATATAATTATAAGTACCTGTATTTAATGTACATACAGTATGAATGTATTAATTTGTTATGTGTCTGAACACAATTTGAAGTCTTAATAATACTATATTCATCCATTATCTGTTGTTGGGCGTGCTGTAAATAAGTACAAGAGGTTGTACGTTACAGTGATTTTACAAAGGGTAAGGTGTTTTCTAAGGTATGAGACAAAGTGAAAACACTAATATTCAATAAATAGTCACATTCATTAATATTAATGACTGGAAAGAACAATTATCTTGCCATTGTAATGTAGTTCATTAGTCTAACTGTAGGTTGCCAAGTCATGTTTTCATTTGGTGAATAAATATAGAATGTGTAGCAGAGGTTTGTGTTTGGGTTGTAGTAACTTGGCATATACATATAGAATGCAATTAATGTATGGTGAGTATTGACTATTATGCAATGCCTATGAACACAGCTTATACAACACCCCTTAAAGGAACATTCCAGGTTCAGTACAAGTTAAGCTCATCCGAGAGCATTTATGGCATAATATTGATTACCATAATAAATATATATATTGGGGCCAATCTGTAAATGTTAAAAAGTTGTTTAAAAAGTATAGCAGTATGTGTGTTAATATGATTATAGTGTGATAAAATGGCATACTACATTTTCTGTGGAATGTTATAGTCAATTTTACAACTTTGTTGCCATGACGATGTAAACAACTTAACAGCTCAGCACTTTAACAGAAGTGCTTTTACAAAATCATAAGCTTTACATTTTTCCCTTTTAACCCTCCAAAAGTTGGCCCCATTCACTTCCACTGAAAGTGCCTCAGGGTAACTTTGATTAAGTTTTTTTTTTAAGAAAATGACGGACGAGTCTAAATCATTTTTCGAGGTAATCAACATTGTGCCACAAATGCTATCGACTGACCTTAACTTGTATTGAACCCGGAACATTCGTTGAACCACGATAAAAGACTGTAACATACATATGTTGTGTGTGTGTGAGGTTTGGTATCTCTTTGCAAATATTTACACTGCAAATCCATTACCTTTCTTGACTTTGCTTAGAACCAGTCTGTTTCACCTAAACATCTGTTTATCAACTTAGTCAAGGTTTATTATTTATTCTATAAGGTATTTATTCAGTGATGGATACACATCTGTGTGTTCAGGGGTAACCTATTAACATGCAGTATGACTAATATCACATTATGAATATGGTTCTCTCGGGGGAAATGCGAACGGCAACAAAAGGCACACTGAATATGTAACAGCCGCATCAAATAATCAGATACATTTTGCAAAAGGACACAGGTATTAGTCACAGCTGTTGTGACATAGAGGGAATATCGCTTTCAGATCTAACCAGGAAATATATGTAGTAGTAAACAGATGGGATTGCTGAAAAAGTAATGAATAAACTATTACTTTAATTTATGAAATTGAGCCAAATGGATGCAGCAAAATAAAATTGGACATTATCATAACCTTCACTGTGGTGTTTAAATGGGCAGCGCAAGTTCAAATCTGGCTTGTGACAATTCATGACTAGCACTGGGAATTAGCATGTAGCAATATGATTTTAGCTATATCTTGATAATATGGTAAATTTTGTGTTTAGATTATGGCTGAAACGATTAGTCAACATTATCGACAACGTTGATAATAAAAAATTGTCGACAAAAATGTTAATTGTCTAATAATCATTTGATCTAATTTATGTAACTTGAGATCACATTAAACTCTAATGATGATGCGTAACAGCAGCACTGCATCTTGCGCCAGAATAAAGTGAGGAAGAATTACACAGCTCATAGTCCGGATGTACTCCAAACCTTCCAAACAGCCTTAATGGTGATGTAAATCACAAAGTATGAGGGAATAATACTAAATAAGTAAATACAGAAGCATTCTCGTTGTGGAATAAGTGGAGCCTGAGCACTTTAAAGGAAACACCCCAGTGTTACATCTTAAATGCAGTTACATTGTGTTTAATAGCTTTATTTGAGTTCAAATAATAAGGAAGCAGATCATGTAAATAACTACAAACTCCGAAACTGGCATTTCTCTGTGCGGTCAGCGCCTCTTCTATGAGTTGCACGAATGTCCCGATCTAAGTAGGAGAGATTGAAACGGCACCCAGCTGAAGCACACTGTTACGGGGACGCTCATCCCTTGAGCATGCACGCTTAATGCAGCTAGATTATAACATGATGGCTTGCAATTTATTGAATCATAATATACTGTATGTATCAATGTGCATTTTCTTTAGCAGCTATAATGCAGAAGAATTATTTTTTTTATCTGAGAATGTTGAATATAATATTACAAATACACATATTTTAAAATATCAAAAATTCCTTTAAAAAAAAGATGCCTGACTCCGGTTCGCCCGGGGAGGAGCAGCTGTCATTCGCCTGAGAGGGTGGAGGAGTGACCGAGGATCATGTGACAGTGTATCAGAGAACCTTCAAGTAAGTTATTTATTTTTTTCATCTCTCTCTCCTCTCTCTCTCTCTCTCTCTCTCTCTCACTCACACTGCCGCTCACGTTGGCCTTTTCCCTCTCTTTTAAATTGTACAGTGTTTTTTTTTTTTTGGGGGGGGGGGGGGGGGGGGGGTACTACACTGTTACAGGTAGTACCCCCCCTATTTAATTATTTCTGTTTCCCTCCCCTTGTCCCCTCCCTCATTCAGGTAGACGGGGATGACCTGCTGGCAGACGGGGCGGTAGGCACGCCCCTCCCCAGGGAAGGGGGCGGGGGGGGGGGGAGTTGGGGGGGGTACGTTTACGGGAATTTCATTAGTTTTTCATTAAACTATTATTTATATTGTCAAGCTGGTTCTAGCCTCCTCCTTGCCCATTTCTATCCCTTTACAGAGACATTCTCTTAAAGCAAGTATAAATATCTTGGGTCTGGAATGGGAATCGGCCAGCAGTTTTCGGCGGTGAAGAAGCAGATGGCAATGGCACCACCGAACCAGCGTGCCCCGCCCCCGCCTGCTCACAGAGGGCGTCCTCCTGCGGCTAAACAACAAGTAGCTCCGCCTCAACCCGGGCCCAGCTCTCAGCCCCAGTGTCGAGCACATCGCAGGCGGCGTACGCCCCCTCATCACCAGGACCCCTTCCAGGACCAGGAAAGCTCTGAAGCGCTCCTGAGACGGGCGACCCAGGCAGTCAGGCGTTTGCTCCGGTGCTGGTATCAAGACCACTCCGTCCCCCAGTGGAGGGACGGGAGGAGAATCCTTGTTTCATTTGCCGTACCGCCTTCGGACTGCGGCACCCACATTCTCAATAAAGAGCGATTTCCTCACACCCTGGGTCATCCAGCCAGTGCGCGTTCTCTCAGACGATGGTACCTGATGCCTCCAAGTGTTTCTGGAGCTCTTTCCAAGTGGTCCTTGGCTCTTGGGCTACTCTTCTGACTAGTCTTCTGCCTCCCTGGTCAGAAATCCTGTGAGGAGCTCCTGTGCATGTCCTGTTGATGATGAAGTGATGTTGCTTCTTGAGAGTCTTGAGAGCTCTTGTTTTAACCTATCATGAGATGTTTCTTGTGTGACACCTTGGTAATGAAAAGCATTTTTATAGACCATCAATTTACTAACCCAGCTGATATTATTTTGCGCAAGTAGGAGGTATAATTACTTTCTAACTAACAGATTTCAGCTGGTTCCTTACCTTACCTTACCTTGAAGAACTGCTTTTTCTTAGTGTCTTCAATACTTTATTTATTACACTAAACTTTATTTATGGACTTTAATGTTGTGAATTCTTTACATTTGCGGATTTCTTGAGTTAATACTGATGTCTGCTGAAAAGTAATGTGAATAAACTCATTAAAAATATATTTACTGAAAAAAAATTATGCGTTCAATACTTATTTCCCCCACTGTGTATGTTGGTTTTCAAGTAAATGTATCTTATTTTAAGGATTTTAGACCATTTTGAATGGAAAACAAGACAAAAACATTTGATAGTAATGTGATTTTTTTTGCAGTGAATTTTTTTATTGAATTAAACTTAATAAAAAAAAATCCCTTTAATTCAGTGAATGTCATTTGGAGGTATTTTTAAAAGATGATTTTGTTCTCTTTATTTTTAGTAAGCACGTTTAATATAATCTTTTAAGTCGGCGCACAAGCTGAATAATCGGTTAAGAGCTAATGATTAATTATTGCAATAATCGCAGAGTAGTCGAATAATCATTCCAATAATCGTTAGATTAATCGATTATTAAAATAATCGTTAGTTTCTGCCCTAGTTTAGATGAGCAAACAACATAAAAAAAGACTTCCAGATGTAAACAAACACATCAAATAGACATCTGGGTGATGTACGTGTGTTATTAGGGTTGTGATTAAAAACTGTGATATGTTGCAATCCTTTACTTACTATGTGTTTATTTGATCAATGGAAAAACTGTCACAGAATTGTCTGCGAGGTGGTCAATCTCATACTTTCCCAAAAATATTACTGTGAAAACTTTAACTAAAATTCATATTTTTGGCTTGAGAATATTAACAGTATTGTGAGGAAAAATGTCGTAACACAGGAAATATTTTTCCTCTCACCACATCTTCTAAAAAAAATTAAAAAAAAATTGTTGTTTAGAAATAAATGAAATAAGTAAAATCAGCTAACAAATGTGGATGATGCTTTATCGGTATGCAGAAAACATTGTTTTCATGAACAAAGAGAGGATCAAGACGTTTTTAATAAAACTCCTTTTGGAAAACTAAATTACTTTTTTTTCTATCTGCAGCTGCTCAAAATCTAAGAACAATTTCAAAGCTGTGTAATATTTTACAGCCAAGCTTTTCTACCTTTACAACTATGGCAAAGGGCCCCTGGGGATCAATTTTAAGGTGACATGGGGCATGTGGTGGACATTTTCAGAGTCATGACCCAGCTGCAACTGGGAGGTAATTTTGTTACTCAGAAGAAAGGCTCAAAGGTCACTGACCGATCAATACTACATGCTAACATCTTAAGCTTAAGCACCTGCGAGAAAAAGAAGCTAGTGGAGTTTGCTTTGAATAATTTTTTTTCTTCTGTATTATAGGTTTAAGAGTGATGATGTACAGGTTTATATAATGTTTGCTTAATGATCCGCTGAATGCAAGACATTTTATGTGAAGAGAACGGACTGGTAACTCTCCCTAACAAAAAGTACAAAAAGGTAAAAGTGGTCCTCAAACTTTTTTTGTTTTGTTTTTACATTTTTGCTTATGGCTCATTTAAAGGAGTGTTATGTGTACAGTACAATTTATGCTCAATCAACAGCATTTGGGGCATAATGTACCACACAACACACACACAAAATTCAACATTATGTTAACATGGTTTTAGTGTGACAAAATCGTTTACTAACCTTATCAGTGTAAAGTTATTTCCAATGTTACAACTTCATTGCCACTGTCACACTAAAGAGATTTTGTCACACTAAAATCAAGTTTACATGTGTAATGTTTACATCTTGTGGTTATACTTTTGAAGTGTGGATTGGCCCCATTCACTTCCGTTGTAAGAATCAATATTATGCAACAAATGTTGTCGATTGAGCTTAACTCATACTGATCCCGAAACATTGCTTTAAATACAAATAAATTATCAACAGAAGAAGTTCAATTTATTTTAAAATGCAGTATAAATACCCAATACATTTGTGTGCTATGTATTTATATGTGTGTTAGCTTAGCAACATGCTAACGTCAACTCTATTGGAATCAAATGTGAGTTGTGCAAAGTTGTTTACTTTTTAGGGTGTTTTACTTATGAGGTTCTATTTCAGTTCAGATGCTGCCTTTGAAAGTAGATGACTATGTAGACAGCAAGGCTTGTGAGCTACCTTACGAAAATTGAGAGTTCGTGGCAAATTTGCCACTGATAATTTTCACATGCAAATTAACTTTGCAGCAAACAGGCGGCAAATTGTCCATTGTTACCAGAGGTTTGACAGAGGTTCACCACTACCGGCGAAGAGCGGCAGACTTCTAACAAACATTTGTGGCGAATAAAATCATTTGCATGTAAAAATAATAAGCGGCAAATATGCGGCTAGCTTAGATTTTTTTTGTAAGGGCTGCCTTGCTGTCTACATGGTCAGTTACCTTTTGAGAAAGCAACCAAACTGAAATAGAACCTTAAAAGTGACACTCAATGATTGTTTTATGCAACAAACCTAGCTTTAGTGTGTATCAGTAATAAAAAATATTCCTTATAAACCCACACTTCTGGCTAGAGCATCACAACATCAAATCCCTACAAAGAAGCAAATATTAATAAAGAAACATGGACATTTACCAAGTTTCCCCAATAAACTCTAAGTATTAATGCTAATTCAACAGATTTCCCTTGAAATGGATCAAACCTCGCATGGTGGACTGCAGCTCTGCCTAATTAAATTAATCCTCCTTTATTAAAAAGGCAAAGCTCCCAAAATTTCTCTCAACACACAAAGGAAATGAGAACAAACAATGCCGTCCATCTTATGTTTCAGAGTTAGAGGACTTTGATGGGATAATGAAACAGCATTATGTTTCCGGGCCATTGGGAGGTCGAAACCCTGAATGTAAAGTTGTAAAGACTCCTCCATCTATTAAAACGTCAAGCAATGGAGTCAGAGACATGTTTGAGCTTATGTCTCAAACAGTCTTTCATATTGCAGCTGACAGCAAATCCATCATTTCTGATGCAAGCATTTTAGCTTCTTAAAGTTTGTGTGCCACAGCTGTGGGATGGATATATTTTCGTCAGTATCTACGGTATATAACACATTTCCAGGCTGTTATTAAAATGTAAAATCACTCTTTACAGGATGATTAAAGAATAATGAGATAAGGAAATTTATTAGTGGGATTATTGCATGTTGTATTATTGCAAACTAGCCAAATTTGTTAAACTAGGCTGTGTACAGGGTTGGTAGAGTTACTTTTAAAATTTATAATTTTACATCTCATGAATGCCTCAACTGTATTAGCAGATACATACATTTTCAAACCAACAATCAGAACAGTCTGCTGTTACAGACTGATCACACTGTGAATTCGGCAACAGTATGTCAAAAGTGCTGCTGCTTCAATCGGTGCTTACGGAAATTCGAATCACTGCCCCTAGTTGCTGAAGCTGGAGGAGTTTTTGAACGTATGGGCATGTGTGAGGAGTTTCAGGGAGAGTGGCACCAAAAGCGAGTTGTTTTAGAGAGTCACGTGTGCGCACTTTGCTAGTTTTGGTACTTTGTGTGTCATAAACCGGTTAGATTCGATACACCCTGATTCTTAACTGTTCTAGGAAGACAATATGTCAAAGAATTCAAAATAAAAGACACTTATGTGCTCATGCTGAAGCCCCTGAGCAGCAGGCCGCAAGCCAGGGTTTCAATTTGGACGGTGAAGTGAAGGAAATTTGGTGTAAATTGATGAACGTGTCGGCAATGCAGACGAAGGTCGTTGCTGATTTGGAGGTTCTTGCTGTAATACGTCGATAGATTACTGCCATGGAGATGAAATTCACTTAGCTGGTTACAAGAGTGGCGGATGCTGAGAAACTGATCGATTATCTGGAGTCATCTGAGAGGGAATTAGCTGCTAAACCGCTAGCGACCAAGTCGGTTGTTATTTTGACAGTCTTTGCCATGACCACCAATCACTGTTTTTGCCTCAAGTTCAAGCAGCATCACTAAGCAACACTCGTGGCTCACGGGTGTATAATTTTATGTACATTATTACAAGTAGCACAAAATGGAAATCAGAGATTTTAAAAGATACAGTATACATTACTAAAATGTGTAATCGTCGCAACATTTACCTCATCTAATGCCCATAGTTCATTATTTGACTTGAGTAATAAATTTGATAGGAGTATATTGCCAAAATGTTAAATATAATATTACATTTGTGGATTAATTTGTATATGTAAATTATTTATTTTTTAAATCTGTTATTGATGGCTGAGACTATTCTCGTTTAATCAAAATGCATTTTGGGGTCAAAATGACCCAAAATGATGGATCAGGTCACATTTGTAGGTAATATATTGTTTTACCACAGTAAATTTGACTTTCTGTGGGTTTTTATTATTTTGAAAATACATCATTGCCTTAGTCTTTCAAAATATTGCAGATAAGCGCTTAAAAAGCAGAAGCACTAATGCAACGTAAGCTTATAAGCCAATTACAAATAGTGGGTAACTAATTTTGTAAACGTGTATTGGATCTGCTTATGTATTTTATGAAAGGGGATCAATACTTTTTAATTGATTTCCAGACATTTCACAGAGCTTTCGCTTACATTCATGTCCACAAATTCTGTGGGATGGTGCTCTCGGAGATGGTGCTTCATGTTTGAAGTGTTTCCCGACTGAGCCGACACTTTTCTCTGGCACATTTTGCAAATAGGGTGTCCGTCAACACTGATGTTGCCTCTTGTGTCTTTTAAATAACCAAAATACTCCCACACAGCAAACTTTAACCACTTAGGTGAGGGAGAAAGAGGCTCTTCCGAGTCTGACATTTCGTCCTACACAGAGTTCATGTGCTACTGTCCTTTGGTCTGACAGAGTGACATGACATGATGAATGCGACTTTCTCATCTTTCATTTAAAAAATGTTTTATTGATCTTTTTTTATTATCAAATGAACCATTAGTAAATGGAAATATAATAAATTTCTTTGAGATTTTTAAAATGTGTGTGTGTGTGTATAATATATATATATATATATATATTATATATATATATATATATATATATATATATATATATATATATATTTACACAATACCGACATTAAGGAAAAGTCTACAGTATGGAAACGTATGTTTTTAATACTATGGTATACCATTATACCGTTACATCCCTAGCCCACAGCAAGCAATGTCCTTCATAAAGTCAATGACTGAATAAGTTATTTGTGGTTCTCATGTTGCAGCCGAGTGGGCCTGCGTGGCAGTGGGGGCGTAATCATGCGTCCGTTCGGAGAGAGAGACACGGGCAGCTGCCAGACACCTCTGTGTATTTGTGTTTTTGGTTAAGTTTATAATTAAACTATCATTTATATTTTCAAGCCAGTTCTCGCCGCCTCCTTTCTTTTGAACTATGTTGCAGCCTGACTCACTGAACATTCGCTTGACTGTCCGAGGAAGCTTAGCACCTTTGCTTTTTGTGCTGGTTCCGCCTAGCAGCTGGAGTTTGTTTTGTGGAATAACACTCCTTCAGGACAGTTTGTGGATGAATCTGCACATTCTTTGTGCTCATGCCTCCTATTGGCTGGAGTCTGTTTTGTGTTATATTTCTTGCAGGACATTGGAGTGATTAGGTCAGTTGTTGCACTCATGTCACAGCCGAGTGGGCCTCACTCACTAAACATTCACTTGACTGTCCGAGGAAGCAGTGCACCTTAGTTTTTGTTTTTTTGTGTTGGTTGTGCCTAGCGGCTGGAGTTTGTTTTGTGGAAAACTGTAACCTTCAGGGCAGTTATGTGGATCTACATGCTCTTTGTGATTATGCATCCTATTGGCTGGAATTTGTTTTAGAGATCATTGTGATATGTTATAGATTAGTGTAATTCTGTCTCACAAATTTTGTATAGAAGCACCGGACTTGAGAAATCCCATGGCAAAGTTGTCGTGGGGCCCCTCGTAGGCGTACATGGACTGTTTGAGTTTAGAGGGATGGATACCAGTTGGCGCACGGGTTAATGCACACTTTTTTCTGGGGATTTTTCTGACATGCAATTCATTTTTTCTAATATGTAAAAATGTCAAATTTAAATATGAGCGGATTATCTCTCTCCACGTGAAATGTGAATGGGTTGGAGCACCCCATAAAAAGAAGGAAGGTTATTTCTTTTCTTAAACGTAAGAAATGTGAATTTGGAGTGATGGTGGCATAGCGGGCTAAAGCACATGACTGGTAATCAAAAGGTCATTGGTTCGATCCCCACAGCCACCACCATTGTGTCCTTGAGCAAGGCACTTAACTCCAGGTTGCTCCGGGGGGATTGTCCCTGTAATAAGTGCACTGTAAGTCGCTTTGGATAAAAGCATCTGCAAAATGCATAAATGTAAATGTAAATGTGATATAGTGTTTCTCCAAGAAACACATCTTTCCCTGCAGGTAGCTGAAAAATTTAGGAAGATATGGGGTTGACATGTTTTTTATATATCTAAGTCCCTCATTTCATCTGTTGTTGATTGTTCAATTGGAAACATTTTAATCTCAGATCACGCCCTGGTGAGTTTAGAGGTATTGCCACATATGGAGAAAAATAAATCATA
Organism: Moxostoma hubbsi; assembly: GCA_032164185.1. NCBI lineage: Eukaryota > Metazoa > Chordata > Actinopteri > Cypriniformes > Catostomidae > Moxostoma > Moxostoma hubbsi. The sequence continues at coordinate 49,255,290 of JAVLUX010000006.1, forward strand.
TAGTTGGCACTTTAATGCATCCCTTTTGTAAAATCCTGAATTCCAACAAATGCTTAGGGCTGAAATCAATGTCTATATGGAGACCAACTTGTCCTCAGTATCCTCTGTGAGCGGGAGAAATTTAAGGTGGTTCTTGGGGGCTGGATCATACAGTATGCCTCATTCATCAATAAATCCAAAGCATGAAAGCTTGTGGAATTGGAAGGGAATATTAAAAGTGCCGAGGCAGAACTGAAGGGCCGAATGTCTTCTGATGGCCTCAGATAATTGACACGATTTTTTGACCCGATTGAAACACAGATATAATACTATTTTGTCACAGAAGGGTGGAGTTTTGGCTATTCAGGGCAAGACAGTCATATTTTGAGTTGGTGGAGAAAGCAAGGAATCTTTTGGCTAAATATATAAAGCAGAGAGAGTCTTTTTCTACCATTCCCTCAGTGATATGTGCTGGTGGTGAAATATTTACCTCAGCCATTGATATTAATAATGCTTTTAAATAATTATATCTAGAGCTCCACGTCTTTGTCTACTGATGAAGAGATTAGAAACTTTATGGAACCATTAGAACTCCCTAAATTGATGAATGAGCAAACAAATTCTCTTTATTCTGAAATAATCTTGGAGGAGTTTGGTGAGGTAATTAAGGCCTTGTCTACAGGCAAGGCTCCAGGGCCTGATGGCTAAATAATCGCTGAATTATTTAGATTTTATGCTACAGAACTGGCTCCACTTTTGTTAGAAGTTTATACGGAATCATTAAAGAATGGAAAGCTTACGCCAACCATGACACAAGCTCAGATCTGTCTGATTCTTAAAAAGGATTAAAAAGATCCAAGCAACTGTAAGAGTTACCGTCCAATTTCCCTAATCCAGCTAGACGTAAAAATATTGTCAAAAGTAAAAAAAGTTATGACTTCTCTTATACATATAGATCATTTGGGGTTTATTTGGGGCTGCAGCTCTTCTGACAACATTAGGCATTTCATAAATATTATGTGGTCAGTGGCGAATGATCAGACTCCGGGCGTGGACATCTCACTTGATGCCGAAAATGTGTTTGATATGGTGGAACTGGATTATCTTTTTAAGATTTTGAAAATATATGGGTTCGGGAATACTTTTATTGGATGGATTAAGTTACTTTATAGACAACCGGTAGCAGCAGTACAAACAAATGGATTAATTTAAGATTATATTACTCTGAATAGGGGCACCTGGCAGGGTTGCCCTCTTTCCCCATTATTGTTCAGTCTTGCCCTGGAACCATTAGCAGCCGCGATAAGAAGGGAAGATGATTTTCCAGGTTGCGGCGGGAGGTGTGGCGCATAAGATTTTGCTTTGCAAATTATATTTTATTATTCATCTCCAACCCCATTAGATCTATGCCTTGCCTCCATAGAATTATGAATTCCTTTACTAAATTCTCAGGATACACAGTCAATTGGTCTAATTTGGATCTGACAGCATACTGCCCAGTAACAGCTTTCCAGCCGGGTGCCTTCCAGTGGCCCAAACAGGGCATTTGGGCATTTTATTCCCAGCACATTTGTTTGATTTAGTTAGAGTTCATATTGACCCCTTAATAAATAGGTTTTTGAGTGATGTGGGCAGGTGGTCTTCATTACATTTATCTATGATTGGGAAGGTTAATGTTGTTAAAATGAGTTGCATTCCAAAAATTAACTACCTTTTACAAATCTCTCCATGTAGATGTCCCCCTCTCTTATGTCAAGCAATTTGATAGCATAGTGAAGTCCTTCATTTGAAATGGTAAGCATCCTAGATTCCATTTTAATAAGTTACATAGGCTGATTGACAAAGGTGGGCTAGGCCTACCAGAGATTTTTTTATTACTATGCATTCAGTCTCAGACATTTGACTCATTGGTTGCTTCCACCTGAGAGAGCCCCTACCTGGTTCTGTACTGAACAGGAAGTTATTGCCCCTATTTTGCCATTGCAAAGCCTTTCTATCAATCTAATTGGAGAAGTTAAATTACACCCCATTATCTCACATTTGCACTCGTATGGAAGTGTCCAGAGTGTTTAATTCAGATATTTATTTAAATGTTGCCTCAAGCATATGACTGAACCCTAAATTATGTATTAATAAGTCCCCTTTCTGCTGGTCAGAGTGGATTGTAAGGGGGGTTACTACACTCAGTGACCTATTTGAGAGTGGAGTGTTGAGATCTTTTGTAAATTTGGTTCAACATTTTGGGATTCCCAGATTTCAGTTCTATAGGTATATACAGCTGCACCACCTCCTCCTTATTGTTTTTGGGAGTAGCACACACACCTCTAAAGTGGCAGATACTCTGGGAGAGGTGATTACTGCTTTTGCAAAAGGTCATGAGGCATCAGTGTATTATGCTATTTCAGAGTCTGAGGGCCAGAGCTTTAACTTCTCTCAAGAGATTATGGGAGAAAGATTTAAACTTGGTAAGGAGGAGTGAGTGTGGGCTAGGATTCTAAAAAACGTCAAGTCTGCATCTAGAGAAGCAAGGGTGCGCCTTATGCAAATCAAGATTTTACATAGATTCTATTGGACACCCTCTAGATTGTATAGGCTTGGTCTTAAAGACACCCACCTGCTGGTGATGCCAATCAGAAGATGGAGACACAACCCATGTTTTTTGGGAGCGTGTTAAGATCCAAGACTTTTGGTTGAAGGTTCAGAGTTTTATGCATGATGTTTCGGGCACTCAAATTTCACTATTGCCTCAGACTCTGTATTTTGGGATATGGGGTAGGGGTAATAGTGGGAGTTAAATGTTAAATGTGATTCAATGTATATATATTGATATATACAAGCTTGTTTTTAGAGTTTTATAGTTTTTAGAAATGCATATATTTTATTAAGCATACATCTTAACCCAAACCCCAACCCTCAACCTAAACGTCAGAAGAATAAACATTTTAGAGGGAAAATGCAATCTCGAATCGTGCTCATCATTGATTATGTAAATGCGATTACTTCCTGGTTTCCAGGGGACCAGAACCCAGCTCTCGGAGGATGCTTGTGCAATGTGCTATTGATTTCAGGCCTAAGAGAAAGAGAGACTGGTGCTGAAAGGACAAATAAAGTCAGTTCAAGCAAAAGGGAAACATCAATATTATTTTGCTATTCAAGAAATGTCTGAAATGATGCTACAATGCAAAAACATTGCTAGCTGTGGCATACGGCAAAACGCAGACATTGAGAGCATTATGCTTATGATTTGAGATGGTTGGTTGAAGTGACAGGACACACTTGGTAACACACATAGTCTCTTTCTCTCCCTCCCTCTCTGGCTTTGACACATAAAGTATGTATGATGACAGAGGGAGCATGTCGATGTATTCCACTGAACCCACTGAGTCACCATTATTACGCCAATAAATCTTGAATTGGATCCGCACATACACAAACAATTGCATGCTCACTTATTGCACTGGTTTGTTCCCTGTGGAGCTCAGGTGTTTAATACAGTCTCGAAATATCGAGAATACACAGTTTAATACTTGCTTCTCCAAATATTTGAGACTGGACATTTTTTAAGTGCAAGAAATTAGTGCTACAGTAATATTCACCATATTCAACATTTGGTGCCCTAAACTTTTCAGCAAGCACCATTTTTTTTTAAAAATGTAACAATGTTGCATTTTGGTTGCAGTTAGGTATTGTAACGTCACAGTATAATGCTTAAAAAATACTAGACCGCACCTTTCGCACGCACAATCAAACCGGTGTGATTACACTAGGCTGGGCTCAGAGGGGTACGATCAAACCAGTGTGATATGCATTTGTGTTGGTGTTTACTCACAAAAGATGGACTGAATCTAAATGTTCCTCGTTCAGATATTTTTAGACTTACTTCAGTGGCAACAATGTGCAATTTACAACAAGTGATAAACATTTTATACATATTAACTTCTTTATAATGGAGAAAAAATAAAGAGACCTATGGCTTATGATAGATGTGGGTGAGAAACAGATACATTTAAAGTTATTTTTTACTATAAATTCCCCTCCCTGCCCAGTAGGTGGCGATATGCACGAAGAATCACATGACCAAAATAAAATAAGAACTTTTTGGATAGAAGAAAGTGAAAGTGTACAGTATATTTAAATAAAAAAATAACTTCAATATTGATCTGTTTCTGACTCACCTATCATATCACTTCTGATGACAAGGATTTAACACCTGGAGTCTAATGGATTACATGTATGCTGCTTTTATGTGCTTTTTGGTCCTTCAAAGTTCTGGCCACCATTCACTTGCATTGAATGGACCAACAAAGCAGAGATATTGTTCTAAAAATCTCTGTTTGTGTTCAGCATAAGTAAAAAAGATCATAAACATCTGGGATGGCTTGAAGGTGTGTAAATGATGAGAGAATGTACATTTTTGGGTGAACTATCCCTTTAATGTCATAATAACATTTAGGTGTAGGTTTCCTACATGTAAAGCAGACTTACGACTAGATCACTGGTAATGGCAGTTATTTATTTTTACATTAATCATACAGCCTTATCATACAGTGAATTCAGAATGGTGAATTATTGTGAAGAACACTGAAGTCTTGAGTTTTTTTTTATATCAATTCCTCTAACTTTCTGTCACTAATACTGTTTATGTTATTCGTAAAAACTGTACTTTGAAAGATGTACGTAGCAAAAAAAATTGACGGCATCATATATACCATTTTGGATGTGCTAATAAGGTTTCTAAAACATCGGAATGAGACATGGTAACAACATGATAACAGCGATCCTGAAATGTTGAAAATACCGAACATACTTATTATGGAAAAAAAAGTAGGATAAAAACATTACCACAACCTTTTCATTACTTCCTAGCTGGGTTCAAATTGCAACTTTGGGGGGGTTTCTTGGAGCAAAGGCCACTTACGTATTGCCGCCCTATGTCTCCATTAATCTTGAAGGGGTGAAAAAAAAAGCTCCGCACTCCTCTGAAAATTTTAAAAAGGTTTATGAGTCTCTGAGCGGCCGACACCGTGCTTAACGGCCAAATCAGTGTCTTGTGTGCTGAACACCCCTTCCTGTCTGGCACAATAAAAAAGTGCCGTGCTCCACTTTTTAATTAAATGACAGTGGGCACTGGATTATAACCCTGAGATTTAACCAGTATGACTGTACAGAAAACATCTCATCCTAAAAGAGGCAGAGAGAGAAGGAGAAGGGGGGTGGGTGGTGTTGTAAAGAACTAATAATGAGAGCTAATACTAAACCAGTCAAGATTAGATTGGGTTCTAAACCTCAAGGTGACCCTATCATTATTTCATACAATGACATAAAATCAAGCCTTTACTTCAAATGTGATCTTACAAAAAAATGTATGGGTCATATTTCACCCTAAAATAAAAAGAAAAAAAAAATAATAGGTTTTACATGGTTCGTTCAAATACTGTTAGCATGCACCAAAATCTCAATGGTCCTAAAAAAAATAGGCTTAATTATGCATTATATAAATCCTTTTTTTTTCTTTTGAATTTGGGGTGAAATATGACCTGGCCATTTCTTGACAGTTTTTGAGAGATTCACCCAAACTGAGATCATTTTATGGTTCGTTCAGCTCCTGTTAGCAATGTATTGCAATGATAGAGAGCACATCCTGTTGAGGTGCCCTTTTTAAAATGCAATGGAACCCCAAGAGGACGATAGACAAACAGCGCCTGAAAAAAATGGAAGCAGCTACGTTTCGCTCAATAGATGGCGCGGGAGCTAAAGGACATGATAAAGAGAGATAGAACGGCTCTTGTGACTGGGTGACAGAAACAGATACCATGCTAACAATGTTGATTTCCTGTCCCTTTCTGCAATGCTATGTCAGCGCAATTGTTGGTTCTGCCTCTTATTAAAAACGTGTATGTCAGTAAAGACCTAGTGCTTGTTTACTCCTATTAAAATTAGCAGCCCTGCCACCCAGAGGACCGTACGTCACAGACATAATTAGCCGACACAGGTCCAATTAGGAGCATGTTTACTGCTAACAGCATTGAGCTTCACTGAAACGCAAGTGTACTCGTCAGACACTAGATAGCAGGGAATATGTTCACTTACAACACAAAAAAGGAGCTCTTTTCTCGAGGTAAATCTGTGTGTTGGAGTTTGGGTATGTGCGAGCATTAAAATTAGCATTTGTGAATTTGTGTGGAATGGAAACTAGCACACATTTCAGACTGTGTATTTTCAGAAACGTATGGTATGTAGCGCCTTGGTTGCATACGCATGTCTCCTACTCAATGTGCATGCTTTCATCTAAAAATTGTTACATTTTTAGACCGCTTGCTTGTCTGCAATATGTCGATAAACATTCGCTGCTGGATGTTAGCAATGACAATTGGCACACAAATGTGACCCTAAAAATAGAATGCAATGCTTTTCAGACAATGCACTCGTTCACAAATGTCACAGTGATGCACATGTGCTTATTGGAATACATCAAAATTCAATGATATTGCATTTATGCACAGAAAAGCATATGAAGATCTTTTTGCTCCAACATGTACAAATTATATTGGGTGTTGAAAATTATGCTAATGCAATGTGATGACAGCTGAAAAATAATATTGATGCATAGTGCACAGAGATACACACAATGTCCAAAATGGTTTTAAGTATCCTTAAAACATTTATACATAAAATATTCATATAAATATACACATACATAAAAGTAAAATGAAAGTGTAAGAATAATGTATATGCTACAGCATTATAGGCAACATAAAGCTGAGCATAAATATTTGCACTAAAATAAGGCTGACTCAAGTTACAAGTATATTGTGATCAAATGTGTTAGCAATTATGCATATATATTTTCTAAAGTAAATAAATCAGACATAATTTGCAATAAAGAATACTCAGACAAACAATCAATGTCATTTTCCCTATGAACCATAGAATTAAAGTTTCACCGAATATTAAAAGGCGCAATATGTCAACATGATCACACTCTAAAGTACCCTAAAATCAACCATATTCAGCCGAATTACTGACAAGCGCCAAAACCAAACAGACCTTACCAATATTTTAGCATAAATGTAAGTGTGATCACATTTTCCTCTAGCGCTACTGATATCACGTTATGCGAGCAACCTCCAAGACACAGGTTCTGGTCCCTTGGGAACCAGGAAGTAATTGCGTTCACATAAATAATGTTGAGTGCAATTCCAGGCATGCATTTTTGCTGACAATTTTCATTTTTACTCCCCCAAAGGATAGGTTAAAAGTTGAGTTATAGGTTAGGTGGTAGAGTTAATAAAATATAAAATTGTATTTACTACTAAAAATGTAACTCACATTAAACGCTACTCTATTTAACCTAGAAACTAAACATCTTCCAAATCAAAATGTAGGCAATGCATGCTTTGACAAGTCTAAGCCAATTATCATTTTAACACAATATGCTTGTATACTGTACTTGCAATTGAGATGGTTCTAGAACTACATAGTCTCTTTAGGACAAGGCTGGCTACCTTTGAACAATCTAGTTAAGGAAAGAAAGCTCCTCTGGTCCAAAAGTAATGAGGGAATCTCACAAAATCCTCTAACCTTTTCCCTCCAGGTCTCTACACAATCAATAACTACCTCCTGGACATGCAAAACTTCCAATTAAGCAAAATGGAGGTGACGTCTTCTGGGACTCTGCTATTACTAACTAATTAAGGATCAGAATCCCCAACCTGGATCAAGTTTTGACCAATAGACCTATCAGGATAGGGGAAGTCCTCCAGGGACAAAATCTAAAATTTTCAATGTTCAATTTAACAAAATCACCGTTTTCATTCATTGTGACTTCATACATTATGAGTTCACTTAAAAAAAGATAAAACATTCTACTAAGAAATTCTATAATGTATTTAAAAATAAATTTTGACACTGAATCTTTTGACCTAAAAATTAACCACAGCTCTGTTCTCTTATCTCATACTCACACATATAAACGCACACATTTCTATAACGCTTTCTGAACACAGTGTATAAAAGCAAAGGTCACCCATGTCTATAAAAAAGACACACTGTGCTAAAAGTCTTTTTGACTGATGATGTGAGACTATGTCTCATTCTTTCAAATACCTCCAATTGTTCGATTGAGAAATTCCGTGAGCAGTTCTTTGTTGCTACTCATGGACCAGGGGTCAAGGTTGGGCTGCATAACATGATCTAGTTAGCTCCTGCTGGTAGATGCTGTAACTGCACCATTATGGGAGCAAAAAAGCCTCTTTGATGCCCATTCAATAGAAGCTATGTATTGTGACAATTATTTTTTTCATTTTATCCTGTAGCAGAAAAAAGTGTAAATATCCCCATAAATCTACAGTCATGGAGTAGCAGTAGTATAAAATCATCTCAACACCATTAACCCATAATTACTGCTTGGATCTTTTATGTGTGTGTATATATATTATATAATATATATATATACACACACACACACACACACACACTGATCCACTGAAACCGCCTGCCTAATATTTTGTAGGTCCCCCTCGTGCCACCAAACCAGTGCCAACATGCTTCTCAGACTAGCATTCTGAGATGCTATTATTCTCACCACAATTGTACAGAGCGGCTTTGTCAGTTTGAACCAGTCTGGCCATTCTCTGTTGACCTCTCTCATCAACAAGGCATTTCCATCCACAGAACTGCCGCTCACTGGATGTTTTTTTTGTTTTTGGCACCATTCTGAGTCAATTCTAGAGACTGTTGTGTGTGAAAATCCCAGGAGATCAGCAGTTACAGAAATACTCAAACCAGCCCATCTGGTACCAACAAACATCCATGCAATTATCTAATCAGCCAATAGTGTGGCAGCAGTGCAGTGCATAAAATCAAACAGATGCGGGAGCTTCAGATAATGTTCACATCTACCTTCAGAATGGGGCAAAAATGTATCGCGGTGATTTGGAATGTGGCATGATTGTTGGTGCCAGGTGGGATGCCAAGTTTTTTTGTCAAAAAAAAAAAATATATACATATTTTCTCTCAAAATGAAAGAAAGAAAATGTGAGCATTTTTTTGAGAGATAAAAAAAGGCTCAGGAAGGCAATAAGACACCTGAAATGTGTCATTTCAGCTAGTGTTTTTTTTTTTTTACAATGGTCTTGTATAGGCTTCATTTTCTTGAAGCAATTATTTTTGATTTCTCTTTATTTTTCTCTTTTTATTTTATGTTGATTTAATTGAACTTTGGGCATTCGGGGTCATCCTGAATTTTGTAAACAATAAATAAATAAAGCAAAACCATTAAGAAAATTTAAAAAAGTAATAAAAATGCAAAAAGTTAGAGTTAGGGATTTTCTGTAATTAGGTTTATACAAAAAAAAAAAAAAACTAAAATACTATTGTACGTAGTCCTGTAGATAGCTAAATGTAGTAAAAATGTGTGTGTGCATGCGTGTGTGTGAACAAGTTTCACTATATTTGTGAGGTCCAAATTTGTACATTTTAGGTGATCCTCACTTGTTAAAAAGGCTAAAAAATTGGCCAAATCATGTTAAGCTTTCAATCTAGTGATACAGACAGGTTTTTGGGAGTGTTAGGTTTAGGGGTAGGGTTAGGGGATGGAAAATATCATTAGCCTGGTATGAAATCAATGGAAGTCAATGGAAGTCCTCAAATATAGTGAAACTATACTGATTCCCATACTGTGTATGGGAAGGGGGAAACAGAGCAAATCAGGTCTGTAACAGCAGCAACTACAATCCAACAGAGAATTTCATTACATTCTTAATTAAGCCATAATTCAAAGGCATCCTATGTGTGTGTCTGTGTATGTGCTTGCAAATAAGCACATCTGATGTGCCTGCAACTGTTTGTATTTCCTTATCAGTGCAGGTTTCATATGCACACTCTGAACCGTCAGCGATAGAGACACAGTATATAGCGCTGTGAACTCAGCTGGGCTCTGCCGCTTTCATAAAACCAACCAGTCAACATGAGCAATCTGCTAGATAAGGCAGAATATTGTTAATACCACCTATAATGAGGCAGCATGCTCCCACCAGTGAAAACTGTCACGCCACATAAGAGTGCTCTCTTTATTGTTCTGTTTTGTTCTCCGGCTAAGTCACCTAACTAATTAGTGAAATTATTTCAGGCCACTTGTTATGTTATTTTCTTCACTTTTGTTTTGCCCCCTAAGAAATCTGCATTCTGTAATACACTACACACACACATACTGTAAATATATTTGTGCACATAGAAAAGACAGATTATTTGTACATTATAGGAAAGACAAATACCAGAAAGTACATTTCACATCTTCAATGGCCAGTTTAATTCAAATCAACCCAATATTACAAAATAAAAATTACTGTTACAACATGGATCATACTGCATTGAATTTTAAAAGATTTAAGTGTCAAGGATCTTTGGATGTCATCAAGTGTTTGAATGTGATGCAGAATAAGTTTAAAAATAAATATGTCAAAATATTGTTCAAAATAGTATGGAATGTATGAATTACAGTTGTGTGAATATTCTGTACAATACACATGTGAATATACAAAAATATGCATACCTCAATAGCTTAAACATGTATGTGTCATACCACGATAATTTACAGCAACTATATTTTGCATGGAATTTATAGTGTGACCTCATGAAAATTATGACCTGATTATCGAGACATGTAAAAATAATTTTGCAAAAATATAGGTATAGCAATGTGATTCTATGAGACCAGGTTTTGACATTTTTGCATCCATGTAGTGACATAAGGGGTTTGCTCTTGAGAGTCCCAATCACCTTTGATTTATTCAGAGAAGGCCAATGAAAACTGGCGAGTGGAAATTGGATGCCGCTCTTCAGCCCGGACATACTGGTATAAAAGGAGATTGCATGCGCCACTCATTCAGATTTGTGCTGAGGAGATGAGAGAGAATCCCGGCCATGTCAGCAGTCAGTTTAGCACCGCGGCAGGAGGGCCACAATGTCTCGTTCCCTCCATCAGGGAACAGAGGTTACATCAGTAACCAAGACGTTCCCTGTCTGTCACTCACTCGACGTTGTGTCGATGTAGTGACACTAGGGGTTCCTATACAAAACACCGCAGGCGCTGAACCATGTCACGAGGCACGGAGGAGCGGACACAGGCAAGCTGTTACGTGCCTTGTAGTGACCATTCGACCACATCGCAACCTTCCAGCAAGTTAGGTGAGGCGTCTCCCTGGTCCCGTTAAGGGTGGGAGGAGCCACTTACCCAAGGAGGCACAGGCGGTGGCCTTTCCTGATTTTGTATTAAGCAATTTCCCACAAGCTCCTGATAGAATAGCGCTGGCAAAGTGATCTTCCCTCTCCAGGAGGGAGAGTACTACTGAGACCACATCCTACCGGAGGGAGTTAACACGTGGAGAATACCTCACATGGACTTACTGACCAGAAAGTTCACATATGGAACGAAACCCCTGGGGAGGACCCTATCTATGGAGAGGGTACACAGCCACAGTGGCTGAGGCAGAGAGGAGCTCGCCGAGGGGAATTCACCGCAGGGGAAACCGAACAGTGGCAATACACCATACGGGATAAACAGAGGAGACAGACACAAATGCAAATATAAAGAGAAGTACAAAATCAACAAAACAAATAAAACAAGGAATAATACAAAAAGTAAAACAAAATACTGACAGGGAGAACAAAAACAGTAATACAAATAAAAATTATGAATGAGATGTTGAACTGAGCACTTGAGACAATGAAATTAGATTATGAGGAGAAGAGATGAAGGAAAACACTACTATAGTGTTAAGTGCAAGAAACATTTGAAAAGCAGAGTGTAAAGAAATTAGTTTTCAGTTGAAAGATCTGAAAGGTTGAAATTTCACAGAGATGTTGTGGAATGTTCCAGAGTTTTGGGGCAGTGACACTAAAGGTTCTCCCACGCATAGATGACAATCTAAATTTAGGAACTGTGAGTAATTTGGCACCTGATGATCTGAGGTTGTGCAACTCATTTAGATATGATGGTGCTAAACCGTGACAAGCTTTGAAAACTAAAATAAGGATTTTAATCTGTATGCGGTAGAAAACAGGGAGCAAGTGCTGTTGATGCAGTATTGGTGTAATATGGGAAGATTTGCTAGTGTGTGTAAAAACATGTGCAGCTGAGTTCTGTACAAGTTGTAAACATTGAAGTAATTTACTTGGTAGACCAATTAGAAGAAAGTTGCAATACAGGTGGGAGGTAATAAATGCACGTATAACAGTTTCTGCATCCTTACAGCTTAGGGAGGAGCGAAGACGAGCAATATTTGTAGATGGAAAAACAAGGACTTGATAAGGTGGTAAATGTTGGGGTTCAAATATCACTCCGAGATTACAGACAGTAGACGAAGGCCTAACCAAAACACCATCAATATCTGAACAGAGATCAAACTGAGTAGAAATAAGATGTTTGGGAACAACTAGCAGGATTTCATTCTTATCAGGTTTCAGTTTCAAAAAGTTTGAATCCATCCACTTTTTTAGACTATGAATGCAATGGGTTATGGAGATAGGTGGGAATACAGAAATAGATCGTGAACTGATGTAGATTTGCATGTTATCAGCATAACAATGGAACCTTAGGCCATATTGCCATATAATTGGACCCAAGGAAAGCATATAAATTAAAAATAGAAGAGGACCAAGAACAGAACCTTGAGGTATACCTCTTGAAACGGGAACTGTTTATGCCAATTGCTGCCAATCCATAATGTAGGACTCCAGCCATGGGTGGGCGGTGTCTGTGATACCAATGGTGGATAAATTATAGAGGAGTATATTGTGATAGACAGTGTCAAAGACCGATAAGTTTGAGAAGGACTAGTATATTGAGTGACATTAGACGGTAATTTACTACCCTGAAGATAGCAGTCTCAGTACTGTGGAGTGGGCGAAAACCATATTGAAATGGTTTGTAAAGATTATTGTTGACTAGGTATGCCTCTAACTGAGAAGCAGCCACCTTCTCCAGCACTTTTGCTGCAAAAGGGAGGTTGGAGACTGGCCTGTAGTTACTCAATACTGATGAATCAAGAGATGGATTCTTGAGAACAGCTTTAACTAAAGCCATTTTTTATTTCCAGTGGTACTATCCCAGAGGCAAGGGATCTACTGAGTAGGTGTGAAAAAGGTGTAATGATAGCAGATAAGGATTTTTTTAAAGTACTTGAGTAGGTGCAAGGATTATGGACCACGGAGAGCCTATTTAAAAAGAATGAATAAATAGATCTATTCATTTGAAGATAAAATTTGAATAAATTAACCAGTTTATAAATGGACAAATAAATAGACACCTTTAAATGTATTTAATTCACATTAAAAATGTAATTATGTTTAACAATTAAATTGTGCATTAATAAATTGTGTATTTAATTCATGTTTAAAATGCAATTAAATCTAACAGTTAAATAGCACATTAATAAGTCATTTTTAAATATACCTTTTAATTTGCATTTTACAAAAGCATTTGGCAATTTCTTTTCTTAATTAATTTGCAAGTTGCTTTGCTTAATCTGTTTGCCAATGGCTTTTCTTTATCCATTTGACAATCGAGTTTAAAAAAAAAAAGTGTTGGACAGTTCACACATGGGAGCAACCAATTCACTTTTGTTTTAAGACACCCCCGTTACACGTCACATTCGAAGGAGATGTAAGCCGGTCTGTCATTGGATGGCTATTGATTGAGATTCATGTGGTCTATGAAGCCAATGAAAAAGAAATGGACACAAGCCATATCAGAATTGATATGAGGTTGATCGTTTTTAGCACCAATCTGAAATACTCGTAAGGGCTCACCATGCGTCAGCCTAACGTCCCGTTAGGGCAATTTGGTTTATTCATTGTATGATATAATGTGCCGCTCGCCAGTGGGAAGCGGTTATGCAAAATGTGTGGGCTTTGAAGAGGAAAAGAACTCTTTACTGAGAATGTGTGAGCGTCTTGTGCATGTGCAACAAGTGCTGTATTCTTGTTTGTATTCATTGCATTTTTTATTGCATTCATATGAATGTGAGACACAAACAACATTTTGAACAATATTGTGAACAGAATTATTCCTTTCCCAACAAACAACTGTGGGGAGATGGGGAACAGTGTTGTGTGTCTCCAATCGAGCCTTCTTCAGAGCAGTCCCAGAGTGAACGGCGTGCTCTGCATTCTGCATCAAAGGGCTGTGCCCGTCAAGAGCGCTCTTGCTGCGTGCAGTTTTTTTCCACCGGCGCAGGGCGTGCGCTGATACGGCTGCTTCCGTTGCTTGCGTGCACACATATAACAATATACAATACTTATAAGGATACACAACTCCTGCCGAAACTCTGCTGGGAATCAGGATGCTGAAGCGGCCCATTCACCAGTGAAGCATCAAGAGGCGAGGCGGAGTGATGTTCGCTGGAACAGTGCAGCAGAGCAGAGAGTCTTCTCGTTGCTGTAAAGATCCCGCCAACTGAAAGATGTAGTCGATGGAAAAGCAGTAGAGGGCTTCTAGACAAGTGATGAATAGCTATCTTGAAGGAAGAAAATTCTGAGGAATAGTGTTTGCACACCTGCTTTTATAACAGATAGCTTCACACCTAAAAGGTTAAAATATTGGTGTTAGAGAGGTTTCAACTAGGTTGTGTGGAAGGACACTCCCAATATGTGTCGGCAAACGCAATGTCAAATGTACAGAGTCGTAAGGGAACAAAGATAGAATTAGCAGGGTCCAAAATTTATGGATTTTTAAGATAAATAAGTTCAAGGAGCATAGATATTTTAGTTATAAGTATAGGCGGATCAGGTGCAAGGCTGGAGTGGGGGCTTACCCTGCATTTCGTTCACCCACCGCCTATGGTTATAAGCCCAAAACTTGACATTTCAAGTAATGTATAATTAACACAACTTGATTTTTTTCCAGTAATGACAACATTAGAGTTTACAGTGTAGAGAGTAGGGGTTGAAAAATAACAGGGCTTGGTGATGTTATCCGAAATTGACAGCCGTTTTAGAGGGAGCAAGATATTACATTTTGATTGATTACAAACACAAGCTTTTTTCTTTAGAACGGTGAGCCCCAACACAATAAACAATGAACGGTGAATCATACACAATAAAGCCAGGAATTTCGATCAAGAAAAGTAAATAGCGCAATTTTGATTATCATGTTGACTTATGAAATAAGTTCAAAATGTTCACTGAAAGACGTTTTGCTTGCACACTGGGAAATGTTGCTAGAACAACATTTCTATTGTGAGACTGGGTTGGGAAATAACTATTCCACTGAACTCACACACACATTGCTGATGAAATCAAAGGATTGTTGCAGCTGTGTTGTGGCTTTTTTAGGTTGTCTGGGTTCATTCATTCCCCAGGCAAAAATCCTGCCTCAAATATTTGATAGATAGGAGAGAAAAATCACCAATGAGATTTCTTTAATATATCTCAATTTTTTTTTTAATAAACAGCAATGCATTTAAAAGTAGAGCAAATTAAGATTTTTGCTGAACTGCTTCTCAAAAAGACTCTAGAGTTTCAGAAAAGATCTTCAGAACAATGTCTTTCACACTGTGCTTTGATTTACGTCAGTCTTAATCTATTGTAGGATACAGAACACGCTAAAATCTTTTTCTTCCACTGGAAATGTAAGGAACTCAATCATGAACTACATCAAACAGTCATTCTTGCTTGTAACATCAACGCCTGGAACAAATGGGATGAGGCATCTTTAAATGCCTCCTGTTGTGAAGGAACACATTCATAAACAAATATAATTCAGCTGACATATCATTACAATGGAGTTACCAAAAAATGTTAAGGTAAAAAAATATATATATATTATATAACACAAGGGCAGATAGGAAGAACTTGTATAAGAATTGTACATGATTATAACTTCAGAGTCTAGGATAGTTAGTATTGCACAGCCAGACGTTTGTCTATCAGCATACAGTCTGGCCCAGTTTACATCTTAACCTGGCCATGAAACTGAAACAAAATTGAGTGGAATGAAAAGCAACCAATTTACTTGCATCCAAAAGCCTCTAAAAAAATTCTGAATATCTTTAAAGCTGAGGTATGTAAATTCTGCAACACTAGGGCCATCGAATGGAATTGAAGAAATAAACAGTGTTTTCAAAAGAGCTTTACGAATACACCCCTCATCTGCTTTTGTTCAAACGGTCAGATAGTCCCGACCTCACACCATTGGCTGAGTAACGTTGTTGGGGCGGTTCAAAGCGGGTCCCTCAAAACAAACCCAGGAATATTTATAGCACCACAGAGACACAGTGTTTACAGTTTTAGAGAAAATGTATCTATGAATGGCTTACTTATTGTTGTCCCTGCATATTAAGCTGGGATAGGAGAAAGTATTTTATCACGGAAAAAGTGTCACTAGCCTGGAAAACCTAAACAGCACAGGTTTTAAGAGGTTTAATAGGGCAACAGTTTAGTGAACATGTCCTTGAAAGTTTGAGCTGTCTAAATACTGTAAAAAAAAAAAGAATTGTGAATATTGTGATGAAGCAATTGTAGTGGACTGGAAATTATGTCCAAAAAAGAAAATTTGTTCAATTAGTTCAGTTGTTCAATTAAAACATTCATGATGTATTAAGAGAGGTATGGGTTGAATTAAGAGGTTTGAGTTTAAATGATTAAACTGGAGTATAAGAGGTGCTGCATGATCTGGCGAGATTCAATTAACCACTGCCAGAGCTTGCACCCTCTTATCGTTTTATGATATTTCTCTCTCTTTCTACAGGTGAGCAAATGGGTTAAGAATGAAAATTAATTATTAGAAAGTAAACGGTATGTGTCAGAGTGTGCAGGGAATGCGTTAAGATGTTCTTTCTCTGTGTAAAAACATTTATTTAATGTCCATGTTCAGCTATTGTTGGATTCATGCATTTAAGAAAAATTTGTAATTTTGAAAATATATGAATGAAATGAGTTTAAAAAATGTAAAAGGAGACGGTATGTTCATTTGCCTGTTCGCAGAAAACGTGAGGGAGTTAAACTGAAAATCAAAAAAGTCTGAGCTTACAAGTCTTGAGACTTTATAGTCCTATTTAAAATGAGAAACCTCATTTGAAGTCCCACCTAACAGTACTCATCTCTTGCAGTAAAATGGCCTTGATTTTTTGCATAAATGTGCAGCATATTGCAAATGAAGGGACACACAATTAGCGTTGCTTGCCAAGTCAAGAGTAACTTGCATTATTTGTACTATGGACATGAATGATACCTCAAATAATGTGGCTAGTTGAGGAGAGTTTTAACTTTTCTAAGCAATTGGATTTGCGGACATTTCAATGGGTGAAAAGATCTACATCAACACTGAAAATCGACATGTTGCTTCCGAATGTTCACATACCCTGAAATCAAACACTTTCAGCTAAATTAGTGATAAGCGCCATACCCCATCAGAAATGTTGCATCAGTTCAAGTGTGAATACTTCTCCCTCTTGTGCTACTGATAGCATGTTGCACGTGGGACCTCCGAGACATGGGTTTTGGTTCTGTGGGAACTAGGATGTAATCGCGTTCACATAAGCAATGGTGAGCACAATTCGGAGGTTGTGTTTTCATTCTTAAATAACATTTTTACTCCAATGACAGTTAGGTTCAGGGTTGGGGTTTGGGGTTGTAGGTGGACTTCATAAAATATGCATTCCTAATGACTTAATTATATAATTTACAACTAAAAACACTCTACAACTCGCTTTTGGCTGTCTGTGGACATTTCACAGAGAAACTGGAGCTCATGCTTGAAACTGGAGCTCATGCTTGCACGTACTTTCAACAACACTTAATGCTTCGGCCACTGGTGGCAGAACTTCGAATTCGAAAGCACAGACTGACTTCAGCCACAAAACTTGTAGTGATGGAGGGACCCGAGCCACATCTAGGAAACAAAATATTAAAGCGAATAGGGGCTCTTTCACGTGGGCCAGTAAGCAACCCATGCAACACCCTAAAAATCCCTGGCAACATCCTAGTAACCACCTAGAACACCCTAGCAACCACAAAGAAACATGCTAAAATAACTCCTGAAATACTGCATAGCAATGGCCAGACAACCACCCACAACAACCTAGCATTGTGGAAGCGACTTTTGCATGGATAAGAAAACTCAATTTGTTCTTCCAAAAATAAAAAATAAATCTCATTATGAGTCATATACTGTTGAAAAAGTGTTTCTTTCAAGAAAGAGAATCACGGGGGCCTGGGTAGCTTAGCGAGTAAAGACACTGACTACCACCCCTGGAGTCACAAGTTTGAACCTCAAGCCAGGTCTCCTCAGCAATCAAATTGGCCCGGTTGCTAGGGAGGGTAAAGTCACATGGTGTAACCTCCTCGTGGTTGCTATAATGTGGTTTGCTCTCGGTGGGGCGCATAGTGAGTTGTGCATGATGCCGCAGAGAATAGTGTCTCCGCAGTAACGCATTCAACAAGCCACGTTATAAAATGCCCTGATTGACAGTCTCAGGCACGGAGGCAACTGAGATTTGTACTCCGCCACCCGGATTGAGGCGAGTCACTATGCCACTACAAGGACTTAGAGCACATTGGGAATTGGGCATTCCAAATTGGGGAGAAAAAAATAAAATAAAAAAATGAAAGCGAATCACATCACAAGTTATTCAAAAATTACTCTTTCTCTCTCTTATCCTTTACACACACTGATGCTCCGCACACCCACACAAACCATATCCTCAGAGACAATGTGATTAATTGGCCTGACTAGGGCTTGTGAAAGTTACGATAGTACACAGGCGACGGGGTGGGGGTGGGCAACCATTGCCCTGTCAACTCAGCCACACACAGACACCATATTCCCTGTCGCCTGATCTTGACAGCTAAAATTAGTCTTTCGCGCTCCTGCTCCCTCGGTTTCTCCTTTTGTAACAGATCCACCATTGTTTCACCTCGCCCCAAGTGATTGTTTTTCAACCCTACTTGAGTTATTAAAGTAAGAACAGAGGGACTGGATTTATCAAATGTGAATATGAGAGTGTTTGTTCCATCTTTAAAAAAGAATAGTTTCCCCAAAAATGACAATTCTGTGACCATTTACTCACCCTTATGTCGTTCTGATTTTTTTTTTTTTTTGCCGTGCAACATAAATAAAGAAGTTTTAATGTTCAATCATGCAGTTCTTAAGTATCAGGCAGTCCATATGAGTAGTCCATATGACTTGTGTACTATATTCCAAGTCTTATGAAGACATATGATAGATTTGTGTGAGCAAAAGACCATTTAAATAGTGCAACAGTAAAAATGTTAAAACTGGTTGAGATTTTTCTATACCGTTTAAACATCGGAAATGATTAAGATACGTATGTGGTGAAGGAGTATTCAGAAAATACATAATAATAGAGCGGAATGCGTCCCAAATGAGTCAAGATGGGGAAAAACTTCTTAGGGGTTTTAGGCTTAACGCAAAGCAGAATTTAGCTGTTTGCATTTGCTGATCAATGTTGCAACTTCTTGAACTAAAATTAATTAAATTGTGCAATCAGAGTTGTGCTAATATTGGCTGTTTTACAGTGACTGTAAATGGTTTATTTTGGTTTCATGTTTTCTTTTATAAAGTATTTATGTAAAAACAGACATTATCACATTTTATGTCAACCTTTTTTTTTTTTTCATTTCAGGACATCCCTATACTTTACTCCAAAATCAAAAAGAAATTATAGAAAGAAATTATCCAAAATCATATAAGAAATTATATTTAGCACATAGAAATTTAAGACAATTTTTAGGGCCATTAAGATATTTTATATTGTGACATATTATGACACATTTTGTATGATATATTATATATAATTAAAATTTTATAAAGTATTTTTACATCATAATAGTACTCCTTTGGTAATGCCTTTCATTTCTGCTGATTTCAATTTAAATACAGTAATACAGTGATTGCCCCCACGATTACCTGCTTATCAAATTAAAATTAGTGACGTCTGCCTTTGTCTTGCTTTAAATAGTAATGCTCATCTTGAAATAGAGTGCGATATTTACCGCTCGGGAGGGAAACGTGTGGAGATGTACGTCAGCTCTCCTCTAAGAACATAAAGATTTGACGTGATGGTCTCTCAGTTTTTCAAGGTCAGGGAAACAGCAGTGATATTTTTACTGGGCTATTGCCCCCACATCCCCCCTTCTCACCTACACAGACAAACCCAAGGCCATAAAGAGTGAAATACACAAAAACACCTTACAAAATAAACTATTTCACATGGGCAACTGAGATAAGCAATATTGTGTCTTTACTCTATTTCACTTTCAATTCTTATTCTCAAACTACTGAAATAACCATCGTAACTTGTACATACTGTAAGTACTGTAAATGCATTTATATATATATATATATATATATATGGACACAAATTATGTATAATATATATTGTATATACTGACATAAATGATATATAGAATATACTAATATATATATATATATATATATATATATATATATATATATATATATATATATATATATATATATATATATATATATATATAATAGCTTTAAAAAGGTCAAGTAGTATAACTTTTCATATTAAAATAATGTCCTTGCATCTTGAATACACGCTAGTGTTAATGTAAAAAAAGGTTAAAAAATAAATAAAAATTGAGTCACAAATATCAAGAGGTTTACTTTGGGTTACTCCATTTGACCTGAACAAAATACAGTTATTTCCAGAGCCCCTTAGAGGACAGGGCAGGAATTACAATAGTTTTACATTCCCTCACAAAAAATTTACCATGGTTTAACTACAGTAACCATATTTTACCTATTATATTTATGGTGAAACCATAGAGATAATACAGAAAAAACTAAATCTATGGTAATAAAATTCATAATTTTGTGGTTATTATGGTTTTACTATAGTTATATTGAAGACTGTCTGTACTAACCATAGTTTTTTTATAGTGTTACATCTGAGGATGTAGATTTTGTGGTTGCTCTCTCTCTCTCATTCTAGGTGCCTGTATGATTTGATGCTCCTCCCCCCAGTTTAGGAGCTCCTCCTCCAAATAATCACCTGTCTCCTGTGATTAACTACAACCTGGATTTGGAGGGGGATATAAGGGAGAAGACAGAAGCTACAAGAGAGTAGCTGTTGTTTGGAGAATAGTGCTGAGGGTTGTTGTGTCGGGAAGTGTCCCCGAATTGTTGTAAGCTTGTTGTTGTAAACCCAGTTGCTTTTGACACCCAAAGTTGTAGTAAACCTTCACTTATGTTTGTTGCGATTGCCAGTCTTTGTAATATTTTTTGCAACTTTTGTTAAACTAAAACTTTTACTGTAAGCTGTTGGAGGTGAGGGCTGTTTTCTTGTGTATTCGGGTTTTTCTCTCCTGTTTATGTAAGTTAAGGAGTTAGGAAAGTTTTCTGTATTTCCGTTTGATTTATTTTGTTAGGATGTTTAGTACTTTTGAGTAGTTGGTTTGCTTTTTGTTTGTTATTTCAGCCTTAACTCCCTCTTAAGTCTTTTGCTTCCTAGCAATAATATACAAAACACAGTATACATATAAGTCTGATTGCTTGGGGGAAGATGCTGTCATGAAGACGGCTGGTGCGGGTCCTGATGCTGCGATACCGCCTGCCTGATGGTAGCAGTGAGAGCAGTCCATGGTTTGGGTAGCTAGAGTCTCTGATGATCCTCCGAGCTTTTTTCACACACCGCCTGGTATAGATGTCCTGGAGGGAGTGAAGATGTGTCTGGCAGTTCACACCACCCATTGCAGGGCTTTGCAGTTGAGAGCAGTGCGGTCGCCGTACCAAGAAGGTGATGCAGCCAGTCACGATGCTCTCTACAGTGCTGGTATAGAACTGTGTGAGGATGTGGTGGATCATTCCAAACTTCCTCAGCCGTCTCAGGAAGAAGAGCTGCTGAGATCCTTCTTCACAACAGCCTCAGTGTGGACAGACCATGTGAGTTCCTCAGTGATGTGGACAAGAGGAACTTGAAGCTGCTGACTCTCTCCACCGATGCTCCATTGATGGTGATGGGGCTGTGTTCTCTGTCTTTCTTCCTGAAGTCCACTACAAGCTCCTTGGTCTTACTGACATTGAGGGAGAGGTTGTGCTCCTGACACCAGCGTATCAGAGTGTGCACCTCCTCTCTGTAGACTATTTCATCATTGTTGCCACAGATGTATCATCAGCAAACTTAATGATAGCATTGGAGCTATGTGTTGCCAAACATTCATGAGTGTACAGAGAATACAGGAGTGGGCTGAGAACACTGTGCGGCTCTAGTGCTGAGGTTCAGTGATGAGGAGATGTTGCTGCCCATTCTAACCACCTGATGTCTGCTTGACTGGAAGTCCAGGTTCCAGCTGTACAGTGAGCAGTTTAAGCCCAGAGCCCGGAGTTTCACATCAAGCTTGGAGGGCACTGTGGTGTTGAATGCTGAGCTGTAGTCTACAAACACATTGTCGCATATGTGTTCCTTTTTACCAGGTGGGAGAGAGCAGTGTGTAGTGTAGATGCATTGGCATCATCAGTGGAGTGGTTGTTGTGGTATTCAAACTGCAGTGAGACCAGTGAGGCAGGTAACACAGAGCAGATGTAATCTCTTATTAGCCTCTCAAAGCATTTGCTGATGATGGTCAGAGTAATGGGCCGCCAGTCATTAAAGCAAGTGACTTTGGATTGCTTTGGTACAGGCACAGTGGTGGACACTTTAAAGCATGTGGGGACCACAGACAAGGAGAGGGTAAGGTTGAAAATGTCCGTAAAAACACTAGCCAGTTGGTTCACACACACTCTGATGACGCGGCCTGGAATGATGTCTGGACCCGCTGCTTTACGGATATTCACCCATCGGTAGGATTGGGTTAAATCCGCTACAGAGACAAAGAGTGAACTAACCTCTATAACTTCAGCTGTGAGAGCTCTCTCTGCGAGGGTGGTTTTGTTTCCCTCTAAACGAGCATAAAATTATTAAGGTCATACGGGAGAGAGGCAGTAGTGTTCATGGCAGAGTTTTTATTCCCTTTGAAGTCTGTGATGGTATTAATTCCCTGCCACATGCTTCTAGTGTCAGTGGTGTTGAACTGTTCCTCAATCTTGTCCCTGTACTAGTGTTTGGCTACTCTAATAGTTTTGTGAAGGACATAACTGGCTTGTTTATGCTCTGCTGCATTCCTGGAATTAAGAGCAGAGGTTTGGGCATTAAGTGCCGCACAAACATCACTATTAATCCATGGATTCTGGTTAGGGTAGATCTGTATTTTTTTGGTCTGCAATATATCATCTATGCACTTCCTGATGAAACAAATTACGGTTTCAGTGTAGACCTCTATGGCGTCATCAGAGGTGGACCGGAACATCTCCCAGTTCTCGTGATCAAAACAGTCCTGTAGCATAGAATCTGTTTGCTCCGACCAGCAATGGATTGTTCTGAGGGCGGGTGCTTCCTGTTTCAGTTTCTGCCTGTAAGCGGGCAGAAGCAGAATGGAAGAGTGGTCCAATTTGCCAAATGGTGGGTGGGGGAGGGATTTGTAGCTATCCCGGAAGGGAGAGTAGCAATGGTCCAAAACCCGGTCCTCTCGTATTCTCTCAGTAGCCAGTATGGTCAACACAGAAGCATGAGAAATTCCAGATCAGGAGAGCAGAAATACTTGATAGAATGTAAGTTCCTCTGATCACACCAGGATTTGTTGATCATAAAACATATACCACCACCTCAACTTTTACCTGAGAGGTCTTTCGCTCTGTCCGCTCAGTGCACGGAGAACCCCATGGGTTCGATGGCTGAGTCTGGAATCTCTGCAGACATCCTTATGCATCCTCTAAGGGGCTCTGGAAATAACTGTGTATTTTGTTCAGGTCAAATGGAGTAACCCAAAGTAAACCTCTTGATATTTGTGACTCAACTTTTATTTATTTTTTAACCTTTTTTACATTAATAATTGAGTGTACACTTCCGTGTATTCAAGATGCAAGGAAATTATTTTAATATCTGTTACTTGAAAGTTATTCTACTTGACAAGTTTCTGTAAGGCAGATAATGCAGCAGTCCCTCGTCTCTTGTTGGGAAGAGATCTGCGCTCTCAGCTTGAGAGCTTGTTGTCCAGAGACTGAAAATTTGCCAGTAGAATGCTGGGTAGCAGGGGTCGATTTGCATGACGTCTTAGTCTGACGAGAACAGCGAATCTGCTTACCCTTTTCTGGCAACATTTCCACGGCCGGGCTGCCCAGACAGAGGGCTCAGTTGTCGTGTTTGAAAACAGTGGGTAGGCATTGAGGTATTTAAAGTCCAGTTTTCGTGTGCTATTGCAAAACCAATGTCCAAAATTGTTTTGTCTACAAAAAAACATAAAAATTGTAGTCAAAACAAACAAAAAACTGCAATATTGGGTCGGAGCTCACAATTCAGCAGCCATTCTTGGCGCCATCTTGAACTCCTTTAGCAACTACCTATAGGTAGCAACCACATAGAAATGCTCTAATAACCAATATCAACCACATAGCAACACCCTGGAAAGCACCCACAATACCCAAGCAGCAGAGTTTTGCACGTGCAAGCACCACTCACATTTTCTTCTAAAAGGAACTATTTAAAGCAGAGTTTCATCATACAGATCTGTAGTGCATTAAAGATATAGCAAACTTTAACTTTAAATAATTCCATTGGAGAGCTGTAGTTATTGCAGAGCTATTACACCACAAGGGCGATGCAACATACTTTATCTCTGTTTAATAATTCCCAGTGGGTTCTATGATATTCAGTGCTTGGCAAGACAATGATAAACCTGCTTAATGTGCCTAAACACCTGTATAACAAACAATCACACACTTTCAGCTAAAGCGCAATAAGAAATGTGCGACTGCAACAAACACAGGATGAGCAGAGGACTAGAATTACAGCTGACTGTGAGGGCACATTGCCAGGTGAAAAGCAGAGGGAGGGTGAAAGCAAGCCTGAAAGACTCAGAGAGGGGAGGAGTTGTGGGGTATTGGCTACCCTGTCCTACATAAAGAGGCCTGCAGGCATTTGTTTTCTGAGAGGAATTACAAGTGGTAGAGAAACAAACCCTACAGCCACTGAAAAGAAAATCCGATCAGCTTTCTATGCCTTTATGCCTTTGCTTAAAAGAAAAAATAGTGAGTCTGTGGATTACAACAAGCTTTATTGGTTTACTTCACACCCAAGATTCAGGAAGTCCAAGATGTCATTGTTCCTTAAGTGCCAGGGAGAAAAAAGGATGTTAAAATAGCAGTCAACCATTTGCTTTGGCTGAGAGACTGAGCACAGCATGAGTTCAGCTGAATAGAAGAATACGTTTTCTGACTGTTTTGGACACATTGGCCAAGGGCCAAAATGGCACCACAGTCAAACGCTGATGAAAAGAGAGGTGAATGTTGTCTAATATAATAGTGGACACAACAAGTTCAAGTCTTCTTGGTTTTTATGAGAAAAAGAGAAAGTAGTACTGAAGGAATGTTCCAGGTTCAATTCAAGTTTAGCAGAAAATACTTTAGACTCATCCCTCAGCTATAAAAACAAACTAAACTTCAGTTTACAGTAATACACTTACAACAGATGTCGGTGGGGCTAGGCCTTGCACCAGGATAACCATTAAAAAACACATGATTTTGCAAGTATAGCCACAAGATTTAAGCATTGTATGTGTTAACATGGGACTAGAATGATAAAATCGTGACTAACCTAACAGGAAGGTACAATTTACAAAGAGATAAATCCACTTAAAAGAATTACACTGGTAACACAGCCTAGAAAAGTAGTCCCTTCCATAAGAGTGATTTAGATAACTTTACAGCTTAATTAACATTTTTTCAAGAAAAATGAATAAAAGCGCTTTATCAAAAATACAAACTTCACAAGCACCTTTTTAAACCCTCCACAATGTCTTGCCCCATAGATTTACATTGTATGTGCATTTCTGCTAGTTTTTACAAACTAAGGCAAATCTGTTTATCTGTTACGTAATTACGTATCTACCCAGAACTTTGCTTCATATATCTCAACTAGAGCTGTCAGCATTACTTTAATGTGATGGGACTTGTGATAGAAATCAAGTATTTGTCAGCTTAAGTAAGGCACATTTAAAATACCACAGAAGCAAGTCTTAATTATCACCAAAATGCAGAATGAGTCGATTTGTCCGCAAGTGATTTTCATGTGGAGTTCAAAGTGACGCTGGGCGTTGGCGTTGATGCTCTGGTGCGAATCATGAATGCAGCTTCACAATTGCTGTAACGGAGTGGATAGCCACAGTCTACTGGCAGATTAATATTGTGGATGACGAGAGTTTAAGAGATTTAATGCACATTTCAATGAATATGCAACCTATGTGGGGACTAGTTCTTTCAATTAGTCAAACTCCCATTTAGACTTTGAGAAACATTTAATGTTACTTGAATTGGTGCTATTTTATGGCATTTCTATGTTGGAAGGCTTTGATTGGAAAATGTTAATAAAACATTATATTGTTACGTTTTCTTTCCTAAGATGAAAATAAATGCATTTTGACAGGAAATAATTATATATATATATATATATATATATATATATATATATATATATATATATATATGGATTTGTCCTATTTCATGCCAGTATTTTGAGTCTTATGCATGTTTAAAATATAATTATCCTGAAAGCAAGAGTTGCAGTGTAAATAATATATTGATACCTATAATCAAACTACCAGATGAGTGAATAATTACTGTGATTCCTCTTAAGGGAATTCTTCAGATGAATATAGAAAGTGTGTATCACCTTTGAGACATCTTAATATTAGAACAGCACCCTCTTCAGTAGCAAGAAACTTTTTCTGTTCACTGAAAAGTTCACATATAGACATCAGAGCAGTGACCAGATTAATTAACAAGAAATATTCTCACTCCCCCAGCTTGCATGAACTCTCCAACCAAACTTAATTTGGGTTGAAGATGATTTATAATTTGATCATATTCTCAGGTCGACCAGCAGTAATTTTTATATCAAGCTTAAATGTCAGATGGAAGCTTAGGTCAAACCCAGTGCCATATGGCTTTCAACCGAGGTGTGAGCTGATGCATAAATGAGAAGTATTTAAAGGACACGTTATAAATATGACTTTCCACAAACACAGGCTAGCAAAACAATGAACAATTTATGTATAACAAATTTAAAATTTCCATAACTTTTTTTTAATTATCTCAAGCAACATGATACCAGTGTTTAAAACAAGTTTTATTATGCACTATAGAGTCTGCACAAGGCAGATATTTTGGAACAAGCTTGTAAATTAGCTTATAAATATTCCATGTGTGGATATTTTGGAAGTGCAGTAACCTTGAGAGGAGACAGCAAAAGGACTCTCTCATTTGTTTATTATTCATATATTAATCTAGCAGTTCCAACTTGCTTCAAAGGGGTTTAAGTGTGCCCTTTGAAACATTAACTCTATGCTGTATGGAAGCATCTGTAACAGCAAGGTTCCTAGAAATAACCTCTTGTTATAACTGACATTGGTGAACACTCGCAAGGTAATTGTGAAGGTTGTCAGACGTTTTATGTGGAGAGAAAATATGAGACATTACAGAGAGTTATTTATGAATAAAATAGTGAAAAATGTATATATAAAAAAATCTAAATAGATCCATAATATAAAATTTTTTAAAATCTGCAAATGTTTTATCAATTTTTAGTTATTTCCTGCTTTAATAATAATAATAACAATAATAATAATTATATAATAATAATAATAATTACTAACTACTACTAATAATAATAATACTAATAATAACAATAAATTATTATTATTAAAGCAGGAAGGTTTCTTAAATTTCTTCTTTTTTTTTTCTTTTTTAGCATTATAGTCTGCCCGTTTATATTCATATCCCTTTTAAATAATACTTGTTACTTTTAGGGAATATTCATATGGTCGTATATTTTTTTTTAAGGAATGATAACTAATAGCCCAGCCAGACTCGAACTGCGCATAAAAAATAATTAAATTAATAAATAATGTGCGAATTCAGAAAGGTTCGAGGCGCTTCCGCAGTCATCATAAGGGCAGATGCGTAAAAACGCGCGGCTCCGCTTCGGCTGTCCTGCTGTTTCTCGGTTGACTGCCACCATCGTGTGGAGAGGAAAAGACACAACTTACTCTGCCCATTCACACTTCAAATAACAGTGCAGAAACAAGACCATTTAAAGAGCTAACGACTTTGTTCGCCGTTAGGTATGCAATAATGTGCAAAATGCGCAAGTGTGAAACACTGACTTCAATCACTAATTTTGTCAATCGTTGATTTCTGATGTCAGACTTCCATAACTACATGATGACAGCTGTGATATTTTTTGATCAATCAGGATTCATTAGCAACCACATATAAAAGCAGCAGCATGCATTGCGCAGGTTCTCGTAAGGTAAAAGTACGGATGTCATTTTTGGGCACTTAGAGTTGTGTTGCACGATGCCCAACCTGAGTGAGAATAGACGTTCACTGCGACTTAACTGGTTTAATAATGCGGAATACATTGGGATATGTTAATTTATGTAAATGACATTCATCACCAGAACACGCATTGTATCAGTAAATGTGATGTGACGGATGGATAAGCACTTTTACGCATGGGACTTGGACACTTACCTGACTGCGAGGCGCACTGGGGAATAACAACAGTACAGAGAATGAGAAAGATGATGATATCAGATCGCATCTTGATCAGATGAACAGGATGAATATCCATTTCTTCACATGTCCACTCCAATGTCCAGTTGGCGAGCTGTCAAATGCGTTTTCGACCTGTCCGTATTTGCGCAACTGTTCACAAAGGGTGCAGGGTCTGAAGTTGCACCTGGGTTTATTTCTGCAAGTAAAATTAGTTCAGTTCACCAAATGGCAGAGGTGAAAGTGAGTTATTCCTTGTCTAAGGTCTGCGTTGGGACTGTCATCATTCTGCGCTCAATTCTGGACCGAGTTACTGTCTCCGTGCCCGGGCAAGCGCCTTGATCGGTTGAACACCTCCCAATCAAACGGTGATTGGACAGAAGAGTGAATTAATTAATACAAGCCACGCCCCCAAACACAGACCTGTCATTATCCTGACGAAATCAGAGCGTGTGTAATTTCATACACTTGCTCAACTAATAAGCATGAACATTTAAAATGATAATTGCGTATGCCATGACATATTTGAAAATACATTATCCTCTCGTATGTTCCATCTGTTTTGCATGTCTTCATGTTTTCCTTACAAATCGGTAGTATGTTTTGGATATATTAAAGGTAATGCCATGGTATGTGAATAAGGTAGACATCACTATCACTGTATCATGTAACACCGCAGTACGTTTTCTTAAAGATAAAGTCGTGCACCCTGTAAAATGTCCCAATGTATTCTGTCTTATTGTAAAAGACAATGTACAATGCACAGCCTAATAATGTATACAAATAAATATATGTTATTCATTCCTCCGTGTTTCTACTGCAACGCTAAGCAGCTGTCATTTTAAAACAATTAAAAGCCAGATAAAACATGCAAAACTATTTTAGAAACAATAGCGCTCTCTAGTGTTGATGTGAGGAAATGAACAGGAAGACATGTCAGCCCCTAGAGAACTGCCTACCTGGACAGCATTTTTCGCTTCATTATACAGTTGGTCCAAAACTAATTGGACACTTAAGTCACATTTAAAATGTAGAATTTCATTGTATTAGATTGAAGAAGAAAATATGTAGAAACTGACATTTCAGGCACAATATTGTGAGCTATTTTGTTTAGTTTTCCTCCGTCAGCATAAGTAGTTTGTTTACAATGTTGTGAGGCATGCAGGGTTTGTTAAAGGACACTTAAGCACTCATTGTCCAATCAAATTAGTGCAACGGAACTAACTGAAGCACTCGGTTATAAAATTTTATACCAATTGGTATCTGTAAACAAATTATGCTAGCGATTTATTTTTTACAGAACTAACGTCAATTTTCTGAGCCATATTTGTATTGACTATTAACCTGGTGTAGTTCATCACATTAAAGGGATAGTTAACCCAAAAATTTAAGTTCTCTCATCATTTACTCACCCTTATGCCATCCCAGATGTATGACTTTCATTATTCTGCTAAAAAAAAAAGTTTTTAGAAGAATGTCTCCTGCAGTGGTAAAATCCATGTCTTCAGAAGCGCTATGATAGGTGTCACAGAGACAGATTAATATTTTAGTCATTTTTTTACTATATATATACTCCTCTCTGCCCAGTAGGTAGCGATATACAGGAAGAATGTGAATCACCAAAGATAAAATAAGAACTCTTAAACCTAGTGTACACCACGACTAAAACTTTTGCATACCGCAAAAACCGGCGTGAGCGGTTTCAAGCCGTTTCTTGAAAGAGGAGAGCAAGATTTGGGTAGCAGAGCACACAATTTTTTTTTTTAAATCATACACATCTCGCTTACCTACTGTCTTTATTATTTTCAACTGTTTTTATTATTTATTTCCATTGCAAATGTGCCAATTAAGCTCGAAAACAGGCGAGAGCCGTGCTTTCGTATTTTTTTTTACGTTATCAAGAATAAACTGCACGAGTTTGTGAATTAATTTCGTTATCTTAATTTTAAGATGCATTTTTAGCCATCCATTTGAAACGGGACGATGCTAAAGTTAGCTGTAATGGATGAAAAAGCGAATGCATGAACATAAACAATAGGGACACAGAAATGAGCAGCACGCACACTAGAAGCTTAGTTACATGTACTGTATTAAAACAGCTCAGAATTCTGCTCTAAATGTACTGTTTGGGAATATTAAGAGAAACTGTGCTCTGGTTTTATAGCGCTTGCTTTCTTGTCTTTTACTGTTTTGCGCTTAATGTACACATGGCTTCAGTCGGGGACGAATGGTCGAGTAGTTCAAACACTACAGTCCTGAAGTGTTCGCACCAGCACGCGAAAAACCGGACTGCAAGTCGTGTAGTGTACACTTGACATTATGAGAGGAGAGATTAGGAGGGCTGTTTAAAAGTCTTAATTTATAGTAACTTAACTTCAATAGTTAACCCAGACCTATCATATCACTTCTGAAGACATGAATTGAATCACTGGTGTCGTATGAATTACTTATATGCTACCATGCTTTTTTTGGCTTAAAGGTTTTGGACCCTGTTGACTTGCACTCTATGTACCTACATAGCTGAAATATTCTTGTAAAAATCCTAATTCGTGTTCAGCAGAATAAAGGAAGTCATACACAATTGGGATGACACGAGAGTAATAAATAAATGATAAGAGAATTTTCATTTTCCCTTTAAATTTGGACATGTTTGACAACCGGAGTGTCCACAAATAGTTTTTATCTTCATTTTGAACAGTGTATGTAAAATGTTTCTTTAAAATAAAATATGTTTTCATACATTATTAGGCATGCCTTAAGTGTCTAAGCATTTTTTGGGGACACTCTATGAGACCCAAATATACAGCTTAAGTAGGTAGCACACAAGGTTTTCAGACACAACCAATCATAACGGTCAAGCACACATACAAATAAGTCCAAAACCTTACTAAGTGGTAGAATTCCTCTTTAATATACTTTACAAATGGATATACACCTTTAAAGAGAGAGAGAGAAACAAATTAAAGTAAATCCTCACTAATTTAACGCTTTTCTGACTGAGCTGTTCAGTAGCCCAGTGCATGCTACCAAAGTCAGACATGTATTCAACTCCCAGTCTCTTTCTCTCTCTCATACACGCACACAAGCACGCACGCTCACACAAAAACACAATAATAGCATACAAGTATTATTTTACATGTGCGCACATCGGTAAAGCATAACGTGTATATACTGGAAGAAATACATACATGGTGAATCTCCCAAAACCAGTCAAGAATATGTCCAGGTTTTATTTCATCCGAAATTAAAAGGAATATATTATATTTTGTTTAAAGAAAATGAAAGCTTTTTTTTGTACCATTTAAGATTTTTTTTGCCATTTATATGGCAACTGAGCAAATGTTACCCCTTCATAATTCTCATTACTGTAATGCAAGAAATAATGAGATATATATATATATATACATATACACACACACATACATACACACACTTACAGTATCATGTTGTATATTTATGTACTCATAAATTTACGCTGATTTAAGTTTTTTTTTTTTTTTTTTTTTTTTTTTTTTTACTATAATTAAGAAATACTGTATTACATTAATGAGAATCTATTGACAAGCACCATTAAGGAAAATGAAATGACAACACTAAAAATTAAATGTACGAATTACAGTAATAAAAATGTGGAAAAATAATTGCAAAAATCTTAATGGTCCCTAAAATGTTACATTTTCCTAATTCGAAATATAATTTTTTCCTTTTGATTCTGGAGTGAAAAATTACCTGTCCATATTTTTGTGAGATTCACCCTTTAATGACTCACAGCTCTTTAATACTAAAATAGAAATAAAATAGAAAAATGTTTAATACTCATTCACAGGCACCTGCAGATATTCTGATATTGGCGTGTGTGCACGTGTAATATGAAGTAGTCTGATAAATGCAGAGATTTTACACAAGAGGAGATTCTGAGTTACGAGAAATGGCTTTACAGGATCCCCCGACGAAGAACGTTTTCTGTGGGACATCAGTGCTTTGCGAAGTTTGAGATTCCTCTGATCGGTGGTACGAGCAGTGTGGGGCTCCTCCCCCAGCGTGAACAAGCTAATGAACTTTGGGATATCTATGACATCACTTATGAAAGAATGCATCTCTGTAGGTTGTCAAGTTTCGAGAAGAAGCGAACTGCAGTGGAAGTTGGCTTAAAACATGTTTTCCAGTTATACGTGGCAAAAACACAGAGGCACTAGCATTGGAGGTGACATCAGAGAGCTTATACGTCCTCATAGTCATAATCACCCTCTTTGTACTATTTTCTTCATTTCTTTTTTTAAGGGGGAATTAAAAGCAAACTTGATTGAGAACAACCTGCAAGAGCATCAGCTGTGGAAAAGCCCACGATTCCCCACCAAATCTTCATCGGGGACTCGTCATTCATTACGCACTATAACTTTCTTCGCTCTCCAAGTATGTCTGAAAAGTTTAAGATTTTGTCTCTGTAGCAGTTGGGATACACGGGGTCGGCGTGCATCTGCAAAGTCACATGCATGTGAGAATTGCTTGCGTGGCATACGGAGACATCATCTTGCATAGTTTTTGATGAAGTCCTGAACTTTGCTCCTGAAGTCCTCCTAAAAATTGCAAAATTGAGAGAATGGATGGGTTTGAATAAACATCCTAACTGCAAATGCACTTAATATTAGACTGTCTGATATATAAAGCATTTACAATATTATTTTGTTGCATATGTAATTAAATATAAAATATATCATGCTTTAATTTGGCCATTACATTTTCTGATCCTGAAACCTCCATTGTAGACCACAGATTCTTAGTGTGTGTACTTGGAAAGACACATTTTACTAGCCTTTGATTTAAAAGTTAGTAACAAAAATGCTAATTTATGATGTCTTATTCCATTTCTTTAGAGATGCACCAAAGTATTAACCAATAAAAGCAATTATCTGCACCATCAGACATCGGCAACACACAAAATGTCTTGTGTGGAATTTGAATTCTTTGAAAGCTTTGCATTGCTAGAATTTCACTGGCTATGTTTACATGCACTAATTTTCATCAATCTGGAAGAAAAAATCAATTAGATTGCAGATTCCGAATATACAGTTTATATGTCCCTTAAACTTTGCAATCCGATACAAATATTAGTTTACATGCATTACATGTAGTCCGAACCAAACTTCTGTACATGCGAAGAGCGCCAATCGTTGCGTTCTGAAGAAGCAGAGGAAGGCTGAGAAAGTGAGAATAGAACCAAAGTCTGTAATTGCCATTTTTGCTTCTTTGAGATATCTAAAAAAAATATGCCAGAAAAGCTTTCTTCTTATGTTACTCACTCTACTCGGCAAACAAAGAATTGAAGCAGCGTCTAATACCCTGTCTGGCTTTAACATGTGTTTTAGTTCTTACACTAAATATATTATTGAATCTACTTGGTAACAATGGTTGTTCAGGCAAAATGATTATTCCTCTAATTGAAGAAAAACAAAAACACTCTTTATGCAGTTTCTCAAGATATATATTGATCACCAAAAGCCTGAAAAAAAATCGATTTAGTGATATTTTAGTCAATTTGTGGCTGTTCTCCTACCTTGTCCTTTAAATGATGCTCTGCTGCATCTATATTCAGTGGGTCATCGAAGTTAAGAAGATCCTGAGACACAAAACAATTTTTCAATGTCGATTTCAAGATAAACCCTATATAAAAACTAAGAAAAATTTGTTGTTCAAAATCTTTTATGAGGATTGCTT
Source organism: Moxostoma hubbsi (assembly GCA_032164185.1). Lineage (NCBI taxonomy): Eukaryota > Metazoa > Chordata > Actinopteri > Cypriniformes > Catostomidae > Moxostoma > Moxostoma hubbsi. Next base: position 49,289,617 of record JAVLUX010000006.1, read on the forward strand.
TAGGACTTACAGTGAAAAGTGAATTCAATCCCCATACTACATCCTAAAAGACATAAAAAATTAGTTACAAATACAGATTTGCCACCACAGAAAAAGATAGATCATACTGATTTATACAAATAATATTACACCGTATACTTTGAAATGTTTTAGTAGTAATAACCAACCAATATATTTATATAAAATATATCTGCATTTCCATTATCAGTAAAAATGTCAACAATGATAAATGATAGGTTATATAAATGTTACGTGATAAAGAAAAAAAAAAAGAAAAAAGGGGAAAAGTGAAGAATAAAGTAATACAAAAAGAAAAAGGAAAGAGAAAAAATAAAGACAAGGAAAATGTGAAGAAATAATAAAGATATACAAAGAAAGAAAGAGCAAAGAAAGAGAAAAATGAAAGAACGTTAAGTTAGTTACTTGCTTCTATGGCTATTTTCATGGTGAAAAACAAGTTCAAATCTATTAAAAGTTAGTGTGACCTAAATAAGGTTTTTAAAGTTTATTTTCGACAAGAACTCAAAGTGATTCAGGGTTGATTTTTTTTTTTTTAAATCTCTTCAAAAGTGTTTGAGGAGTAAAATTATTCCGTAAAACAAATAAAACCAACACAATCCAATAAAATATGCTTCAAATATAGTGGACTCTGGCATGTGGAGCATAATAGTGAATCTTAATCTGATAAAAAAAAAAATATGTATGTGCAAATGTCCTATTCGGCACGGGTATGAATGATCTGATGCATCTTTTGCCCACAACAGGGTTGATGTCATGCAATTTGTTTGTAATGCATTGATCCCATTCTGTTTGCAATTTGTTGATGATGTAACAGACTATGGTAGGTTTCAGATCTGAGGGCGGCATGGAAAGAAACAAAGGAAAAAAAGAAAAGAAAAGGAAAGAAATTCATTTATTTGCACTGTATACATTATTTGCTTGTTTGTTTTTCTGCAATTCTTCGGTAATATGTGCTCATGTATGTCATGCCAATAAAGCGATTTGAAAGAAAGAAATAAAAAAACAAGCACTGGAGCTGAATTAATTACAGAAATGTATGTAGAAAAAGTGAAACGGGGGATTTCCTTGCAAGCACCGTCACGAATATCCCAAAGAGAATTACCTTTAGTGTGCGTGTTGGTGCCCAGCCAGTACCATCAATTGAATGTTCTCGCAATAAACTATGGAGAGAGAGCAAGAGATTTAAAGTTTTTTTTAATCTAGCAAAATAAAGATGTTATTGACAAAATGAACCAAATCAATATGTCAGCCTGATAATTCAAGAAGTCTGAATAAAGAATGAACTACAACATGCAATACTAACCTCAGACAGATCTCGCCGGTTTCTGCTATGTTTGGGTGCCATATTCTAGTCAAGCACTTGACTTTGGGAGGCTGTGGGGAGCAGTACATGGATTGTTAAACTAAAGCCTGATTTGTGGTGCAAGCCTGGGCTCATATTTGTCTTGATTTAGGTCTCAGTCCAAAAAAACCTTCAGAATTTACTATTCTGTCATTACAATGCATCTAGGCTAGGCTGGCCTTCTTAGTAATATTTTATGGTTTTGGTCCAAAGTTGGATGCCGGAGCTATGGTTTCTGTCTGGAACGCTACACAGGCTTGAGGGGACTATTGTAGGTCCTCTAAGGTCAGGATTTGGTCTGGTTGTGCATGTTTATCTGAGTGAGCACACTCAGGCAGCTATTTCATTAAAATCAGACACAGCAGAGCATCAGTAATGCCTATAAACATCTATTTAATCGCCACACTTACAAATGGACTAATAAAATCATTGTTGCGATGCGAGTGAGTTGGTGTGGCATTACCTCATTACTTCAGGATGTGTCGCGGGTACTTACCACCATATTATAAGCTTCAGGAACTTCGATCTCAAACTGGAACTTTCCTCCCAGGTAATAGCCTTCATCTGAAGAGATTTTTGTAGAGATGAAATGCTACATTTAGACTTACAAAATATGAAATGGCCTTTTTTGAATGTGTGTTAGGAACAATGTCTAAAAGGCCCATTCACACCAATGCAACAAAAAATGCAAAATACACAAATAGTTTTGCACTAAAAATGCAACAAATTGTGGTCACTGATCAAAGTATGCACACCTGAACAAAAGTGAAATCCACTCGGAAAATTCACATGCTTTAAAGCTAAATATAACCTCTCTCTTAAATGTAATGGGTATATCACAGAATATAAATTACAACATTTTACAGCAGTAAAATGTTGAAATGACAGTACAACAGTTGAAATAAATAAATGTGACTGTATGTTGGGCATACCCAAATGTAAAGGCTTATAATTAAAGGCTTTAAAACAAGGAGGGTCAAGTGTTTGGTATCATTGTAAAGAAAACCTGAATAGTTTTAATTATATACATGTATATATATATTTTATGATAAATTCTGAGACTCTCAGCCTAAGAAACTGCTGAAACATCATTAAAAAAACTTTTCTATTTGACATTATATATATCTCAGGGTGTAAATAAGGGTGCTCCGCAAAATTGCTTTTGTTTTGTTCCCAATAATGTTCCCTTTATATGAGTATCAATTTTGTGTTGAAACAACAAAGCAATCAAAAGTTTAAAAAAAAAAATTATGTCCAAAAAAGTGTCCAAAAACAACTACAAACAAATAAAAACTAATAATTAGACATAAAATCTAATTACACATGCAAATACAACAATGGCTAAAGGTATGCTCTCTCTCCAAAGCATGCAGGCATGAATAACGAGATCTCATTTAGTTCCATTCGAGCCATCGAGTCATTGTCATTTATTTGGCACCATCTCGTGGTAGCTATATGTAATTACAGTGATCAATCCTCTCTGCCCATATTTGGTTTACTTTCACCTCTGGTTGGAACAATCTGAATCCTAATATGATTGGTTTAGTGTTCCATGATGCATGACAACATACTACATCATGAAGTCATCTATCTGATCCAGGAAAGCTAACGTGTTTATAGCCAGATAGAATATTATGTGCCGTGTACATCATGCGGAGTATCTACTGATCTATGCATCCGATTACGTTGTTATTTTTAGTGATGTTATAAGTGAAAATGTGGCAAATAAGCAAAACCTGTTTATATGCATCATTACTCAAGAATATTTTTGACTGTAGGTAAAACAAATAGGCTGATTGTATTTTTACTCTTTGAGAGCATTCCAACAACATATGACACATGGCTATTTGATCAGTTTTATGTTTTAATGGATTACAATAATATGTGCAGTGCAAACTTCTTTATAAATGGTAAAAACTGAACACTTCTGATCTTTCTGCAAATTTCAAAGCACTAGTTCAGTTTTGGTCATAATGCCTATATGCATTGTAAAGTAGAGCATATAAGCTCTTAAACGACACCAATTGTGTGCAGTTAGCTATATTTTGATAATTATTTTTTTCGTGTAGGCCCGCCGGCAACAATGTTGTGTTGAAATTGTGTGCGCATGGTGTGAGCAGGCCTTAATACGAATCAGGTGTTTCTGACAATTTGATTGTTCAGCATGGTTAACATGCAACAGTCAATGGTTTACAACTGAACATTTTAAACATGGGTTAAGATTTACCTGGAGAAATTGCCAAATGGAAGTGACATAGTTTGTTTTCATCAGGAAATGTAACTTTACAAGTATCTGCAAAAATAATAATATTAAGAATAGTAGATTACAATCCCAACAAATTTGCAAAAAGGAGAGAATTCAGGCACAAAATCATGTGGTAAAAATATGAAAGTAAGAAGAATAAAATAAGCAATCCTGACAATTCAAATGAACAGTTCACCCAAAAATGAAAATTCTGTCATCCCTTATTCACCCCCACGTTGTTCCAAACCCATATGACATTCTTTATTCTGACTTTCCATCACCATTCACTTTTTTGTTCACTGAAGCCTGGTTTTTGTGCGAGTATGGCATGAGCCATCATATAATTGGAAACAGCTGGATTATTTTAAAAATGTATCAAAATTTTACAGCAGTAACAGTAATTATGGCATTTTGTCAAAAATGTTGCAGTTTCATATGCTAAAGTGGCATCTATTATTAGGGAAATATTTTTTCATTACAGCGATGGCAGTTGTAGTTAAAGTTACTTAATGTGTTTAGGCTACTATTTTTCATAAATAACTTTCAGCACAATAAATATTTCTCATAAATGTTAGATTAAAAGTTAGCAAGACTGGTTATAATAATTTGAATGTTCCCATGAGTAGAACACTTTACTGAGTTGAGACTGTGCTAGTTATTATTTTGTTCCTATTCCATAACAAATATCGTTTTCCTTTCATCAGGCTCCTAATAATTTAAGTAATCTTTAGAAATTTCTGAAGGCAAACAAGGTCAGTTTATTTCCTAATATGAAACATTTTTTGAACAGAACATATATTAGACAGGAGGAAAAGTTTGTCCATAATTTGTCTTGGCAGTTCAGACTTGCCCTTAGATATACAGTGCAATTCCATAAGCATAGGTAAGACTATGGATGGCTCCTCATTTCTGTGGTTAGGTCAATGTAGCTAATTTTTCTAAACTAAATAATTATAGAAATAAGGTGTTACTTAAATTAAGTTTAGTTTGATTTCACATAGCACTTTAAAGTAAAAAAATCTGAACTGGATTCAAAAGGTTCCATATACTTAGATGGTGAAACATAATACATATCCAGTGTACCAAAGACCATTTTTGTCCCAAAAAACCCTGTTGGGGTGATCTAACCTTTTATTTAAGAATGTACAAATAACCTGTAGATACTCACTTGGAAGATTGGTCTCAAGTTCTGCAACCTCTGCAAAACATAAATTAAAACATGTCTGCTCAGTACTGATAGGCAAGTGTGTGTGTGTGTGTGTGTATATATATATATATATATATATATATATATATATATATATATATATATATATATATATATATATATATATATATATATATATATATATATATATATATATATATTTTTTTTTTTTTATTAGGGCTGTCAATCGATTAACATTTTTAATCGAATGAATTACATGGTGTCCCGATTAATTAATCGTGATTAATCGCATATACAAATATTTGCTGAGAAAGCCCCTCATATAACAATAATTCAATATATAATGATTAAATAATTATACATAGTTATCTTTAAATATTACAAAATAATATATATATATACACACACACACACACACACACACACATACATACATACATATACAGTACATCTGGAAAGTATTCACAGCGCTTCACTTTTTCCACATTTATGTTACAGCCTTATTCCAAAATAGATTAAATTCATTATTTTCTTCAAAATTCTACAAACAATACCCCATAATGACAACATTGAAATCTTTGCAAATGTATAAAAAAAAAAAAAAAAAAATTAAATAATCAAAAATTAAAATAAATCACATGTACATAAGTATTCACAGCCTTTGCCATGACACTCATGACAAATTGAGCTCAGGTGCATCCTGTTTCTACTGATCATCCTTGAGATGTTTCTACAACTTGACTGGAGTCCATCTGTGGTAAATTCATTTGATTGGACATGATTTGGAAGGGCACACACCTGTCTATATAAGGTCCCGCAGTTAACAGTGCATGTCAGAACACAAACCAAGCCATGAAGTCCAAGGAATTGTCTGTAGACCTCCAAGACAGGATTGTATCGAGGCACAGATCTGGGGAAGGGTACAGAAAAATTTCTGCAGCATTGAAGGTCCCAATGAGCACAGTGGCCCCCATCATCCATAAATGGAAGAAGATTGGAACCACCAGGACTCTTCCTATAGCTGGCCGCCCGGCCAAACTGAGCGATCGGGGGAGAAGGGCCTTAGTCAGGGAGGTGACCAAGAACCCGATGGTCACTCTGACAGAGCTCCAGTGTTTCTCTTTGGAGAGAGGAGTACAACCATCTCTGCAGCGCTCCACCAATCAGGTCTGTATGGTAGAGTGGCCAGACGGAAGCCACTCCTCAGTAAAAGGCACATGACAGTCCTGGAGTTTGCCAAAAGGCACCTGAAGGACTCTCAGACTATGAGAAACAAAATTCTCTGGTCTGATGAAACAAAGATTGAACTCTATGGCCTGAATGGCAAGCATCATGTCTGGCGGAAACCAGGCACTCCTCATCACCTGGCCAATATCATCTTTTAATCTCACACAGCTGGTTTCAGGACTTACTCATGTGAAGGGTCATACTCTTGACCTGGTATTAACATCAGGTCTTCATGTGAACAATCTTGTAGTAGTTGTTTCTGGAATCTCTGACCATAGTTTTGTTTTATTTGAGTCTGTACAGCCACATTCTGTACCTCTACCCCTGTGGGCCGGCACCTCACTCGTGCGATTCATTCTTCCACAGTTATGCAGTTCTCAGAGGTGTATGCTTCTGCTTATTTGTCTCATATCACTGATGTCCTTACTTGCATTTCAGACACCTCACAGTTGGTTGAAGTCTTTAACACAACTTGCACTGCCATTTTAGATAAGGTTGCTCCTTTAAAGTCACGGAGATGTAAAAATAGGTCAGGCATCAAGCCTTGGCTTAATGAGCATACTCGCTCTGTTAGGCAGGATTGTAGGAAGGCAGAGTGTAAGTGGAAGAAGGACAAACTTAAGGTTTCATTTTAAATGTTTCATGATTCCTTAAAGCAGTATCAAGTCTCTGTCAAGACTGCAAAATCGAACTACTTCTCCAAAGTAATTGCTAAAAATGCCCATAGGCATAAGATAATTTTTAATACAATTGATTCCGTTTTGAACCCTGGCCCTGTGGGTTATCCAGATGCAACCCCTGAGACATGTGAAAAATTTATTGAATTTTTTATTGACAAAATTTGGGACATTAGAACACATGTCATGGGCCCAGTTGTGATACACTCTGAACCCATGCTGCCTTCCATACATACATAAATATGTATGTATACACTACCGTTCAAAAGTTTGGGGTCACTTGTCTGAAATGTTTCTCATGATCTTAAAAATCTTTTGATCTGAAGGTGTATGCTTAAAAGTTTGAAATTAACTTTGTAGACAAAATATTATTCTGCCAAAACATATACATTTATTTAATTACAAATCTAAAATTTCCTAAAAAAAAAAAAAAGTTTTTGAAATGGATGACTTGGATCAAAATATGAAGAAAAGAAGCCAATAAGTGCCCAACATAGATGGGAACTCCTTCAATACTGTTTAAAAAGCATCCCGGGGTGATTCCTCAAGAAGTTGGTTGAGAAAATGTCACGAGTACATGTCTGCAAAATCTAGGCAAAGGGTGACTACTTTGAAGATGCTAAAATATTACATAGTTTTGGATTTATTTTGGATTTTTTGGTCACAAAATAATTCCCATATTTCCATTTCTATTATTCCATAGTTTTGCTGACTACTATTATTCTAAAATGTGAAATAAATAAATAATGAGTAAGTGACCCCAAACTTTTGAACGGTAGTGTATATACATAAAGTATACACTGGTAGCCTAAAGTTTGGAATAAAGTTGAGATTTTGCCGTTTCGGAAAGAAATTAGTACTTTAATTCACCAAAGTGGCATTCAACTGATCACATAGTCAGGACATTACTGATGTTAAAAAAAACAGCACCATCACTATTTGAAAAAAAAAGTCTTATTTTATCTCAATCTAGACAGGCCCCATTTCCAGCAGCCATCACTCCAATGCCTTATCCTTGACTAATCATGCTAAATTGCTAATTTGGTACTAGAAAATCACTTTCCATTATATCAAACACAGCTGAAAGCTATTTGGTTAATTAAATGAAGCTTAAGTCCTTGTGTTTTTTTTTTTTTAGTTGACACTGTATGCAATAGACTGGCATGTCTTAAGATCAATATTAGGTCAAAAATGGCAAAAAAAATAAACAGCTTTCTCTAGAAACTCATCAGCCAATCATTGTTTTGAAGAATGAAGGCTAGACATTGCATGAAAATGCCAAAAAACTGAAGATTTCATACAAAGGTGTACACTACAGTCTTAAAAGACAAAGGACAACCGGCTCTAACAAGGACAGAAAGAGATGTGGAAGGTAAGATGTACAACTAAACAAGAGGATAAGTACATCAGAGTCTCTAGTTTGAGAAATAGACACCTCACATGTCCTCAGCTGACAGCTTCATTGAATTCAACCCGCTCAACACCAGTTTCATGTACAACAGTAAAGAGAAGACTCAGGGGTGCAGGCCTTATGGGAAGAATTTGAAAGAAAAAGCCACTTTTGAAACAGAAAAACAAAAAGAAAAGGTTAGAGTGGTCAAAGAAACAGACATTGGACAACAGATAATTGTAAAAGAGTGTTATGGATCTTAACCCCATTGAGTTTTTGTGGGATCAGCTAGACTGTATTAGAAGTGCCCGAAAAAAACAGCCACATCTATGGCAGTTCTACAGGAAGTGTGGGGTGAAATGTCACCTAAGTATCTGGACAAACTGACACCTAGAATGCCAACAATCTGCAAAGCTGTCATTGCTGCACATGGAGGATTTTTTTTATGAGAAATCTTTAAAGTAGTTCTAAAAAAAAAATTCAAATTGTTATAGTAATTTTTCACATTATTAATTTCCTGACTACACAATGTGATCAGTTGAATGCCACCATGGCGAATAAAAGAGCAGAATATATACATTATTCAACATTTTTGGCCACCAGCGTACGTCAATGATTTCATAATCCATTCACATTATTTTAAAAGATTTTTTTTAATGGAATCATTGCCTGGATTTTTTCTATAAATTATTGGAAGTATGGTCAATTAAACATGTATACCAGACACAGCTATAACTGCATTCTTACGATGCAGTCTCTAAATGTTCAGTTGGGGTGGATCGAATAGCCTCACTGACTCAAAAAATAGCCTGAGTGTTTGACAGTGGATGGGAGCTGTTCTGCACTTAAACTCCTCCCATTCTGTTATAAATAGAGCTGTGCTGCTCTCCTGATCTAGCTTACATCACTTGGCACCCTATACCCACTCCTCCCTGCAGAGCTCAGGCATCACATAACACAACTAGACTCATCGTTATTCTCTAGATTCTGACATATTCTAGCATTTAAAACCAGCCCTGATAGATTAAAAAGTCTGGATGGATGGGGGGGGGATGGGTACTGGACAGATGGATAGAAAAAAAAATGAGCGATGGATGCACAGATTGATGGAAGATAGACAGATGGAAAGATGGATGGATGGCAAAGAAAGACTGATGATGGATGGATGGTGGAAGATAGATGGACAGATGGATGGAAGATAGATGGATGAATTGACCCAAATATGATTGACAGCCCTCATTTCTGTCCTTTACACTCATGAGCTCATCAATTGGAAAGACAGAGCCTTTGATCAGTCATCCATACCTTTGATGAGAAGCCGGTCTCTGATTGACACTCTATGAGCAGCATCGTTAGATCCTGAAGGGGCCCGACCAGCCCTCACCCCCTCCTCCCTCTTCAGCTTACTGGATAACGTCAACATACCAGCAGACCAACATGCACACACATACACCTGTGGAAAACAATTGAAGACAATGCACCTATTTAGTACAATTAAAATGTAAAGCACAAGTATACAGCCCTGTACATCCATGATTATTTAATGGCTTGCAATGTAAGCATCAAAGTGTGCGAATACATTAATATGGAACAATTTGCATGCTACAATAGGCTCAAAATGCATCATATAAGTATTTTTAATATGTTTTTCGTATCCAGTGGACACATTTTATTAAAATATTAACTTTATTTTGTACAATAAAATAAGTATGCTGTTGTTAGAAAGGTGATTGTTATTTCAGAATAGGAACAATGTACAGATGAAGTCAGAAGTTTACATACTTTTAGGTTGAAGTCAATAAAACACATTTTTTTAACCACTCCACAAATTTCATATTAGCAAAGTATAGTTTTGGCAAGTCATTTAGGACATCTACTTTGTGCATGACATGAGTAATTTTTCCAACAATTGTTTACAGACAGATTGTTTCACTTTTAATTGACTATCACAATTCCAGTGGGTTAGAAGTTTACATACACCAAGTTATCTGTGCATTTTAGCAGCTTGGAAAATTCTAGAAAATGATTTCAAGCCTAATTTAAGATTCTGATTGGCTAATTGGGGTCAATTGGAGGTGTACCTGTGAATGTATTTTGAAGCCTTCCTTCAAACTCTGTGCCTCTTTGCTTGACATCATGGGAAAATCAAAAGAAATCAGTCAGATCTCAGAAAAATAATTGTGGACATCCACAAGTCTGGTTCAACCTTAGGAGCAATTTCCAAATGTGCAAAGGTACCACGTTCATATGTTCTAACAATATTACACAAGTACTACTCCTAGAGATTAACATAGTTTGGTGCAAAAAGTGAAAATCAATCCCAGAACAACAGCAAAGGACCTTGTGAAGATGCTGGAGGAAACAGGTAGGCAAGTATCTATATCCACAGTAAAATGAGTCCTATATCGATATAGCCTGTTTAAGTTTAAGCTCATCACAAATGGGTCTTCCAAATGGACAATCACCCCAAGCATACCTCCAAAGTTGAGGCAAAATGGCTTAAGGACATCAAAGTCAAGGTATTTGACTAGCCATCAAAAAGCCCTGACCTCAATCCAATTAAAAATTTGTGGGCAGAACTGAAAAAGCATGTACGAGCAAGGAGGCCTACAAACAAGTTACACCAGTTCTGTCTGGAGGAATGGGCCAAAATTCCAGCAACATACTGTGAGAAACTTGTGGGAGGCTACCCAAAACATCTGAACCAAGTACAAATAATTTAAAGGCAATGCTACCAAATATTAACAAAGTGCATGTACATTTCTGACCCACTGGGAATGTGATGAAAGAAATAAAAGCTGAAATAAATAATTCTCTCAACTATTATTCTGACATTTCACATTCTTAAAATAAAGTAGTGATCCTAACTGACCGAAGACAGGGAATGTTTTCTACAATTAAATGTCAGGAATTGTAAAAAAAAAACTGAGATTAAACGTATTTGGCTAAGGTGTATGTAAACTTCTGACTTCAACTGTATCTGTTTCAGGTCCATTTAAACCCAGCAAATTCATACTTTAGAAAATAAAATTAAACAACTGGCACAAGTGTACTGTCAGAGAATATTACGATGTGAAAATAAATGGCATTTATTCATGCTTTATTCACAGTAGTAATGCAACATTTGTCATGGCGGACTTTTAAAGCATGTTATCAAATTGAATTGGTGTTTATATTCATAAAATCACAAACTTATTTTAATAATCAAAATCAGTAAAAGCCATGAAGTATTAACTGGATCCTTAAATGTATTTAGAGCTATTACAAATGGCTCGGGTGTCTAAAAAAAAGAAAAAAAAAGTGATTTAATGAGACCTAATAGCTCACCTATAATCAACATACCAAGTATTAAATCAGAAATACATTCACAACAATAGCCTCGATCTCTATAATTAGATTTGATCTCAAGTTAATAAGCCTCAACATTTGGAATTTATCATACAAATTGTGGCCAATATTTTTGTTTGGGTTATTTAATTTACAATTAAATAACAATTATACAGTGAATATAGACAGACATATAGCTCAATAAATATGAAGCAGATAAATTAACTTTGTCAAACAAAGCTAGAATTTTCAGGTGCCATGGAATTTCTTTGGGACACAATACCAAAATAATGCCATGTTTTTGGACATTTTATTGTAATGCCTTGTTATACTCATGGTTTTAGATATTAGGTAATACCATAGTTTATAGAGAGAGTACCATGGTATTCTTTGCAGCAACCATTTTAATGCCAAAGATGATGTTAACAGAAACATTACAGCTACAATTTGATTTACATCACACTGTGTTTTATTTAAGCCATAGCGGAGAAGAATATCTTCTTAATGTTTAAATGTAATCGTTAAAATATGTTTATATTCATAATACAATTGAATAACTGTCAGATAACGCGACTGTGGTCGATTCAACACTTACCTGCCGAGTCAATAAACTGCCCCGTTTACACCATAGTCAGCTCCCCCCGACTCGATCTCTTTTCCTCTCAGTAACTTTTATATTAATAAAGATGACTGTTATAAACAGAATTATAATTAAGCGGATGATGATTAGTTTGATCTGAGTTTATTAATTTTCGCTGCCTGAGCGATTTAGAAGCCGGAAGTGGCAGCGTGCATCCAGTGAAACGCCCCGTCTGGAATCAAACGCAAAGATAAAAGATTCCGCCCATTAGGTACGACACAAAATGAGCTTTCGTGACATTCGCAAATACTTTTATGTTTTTCTTTGAAGCATTAAACCATGAGCATTTTACCAAACACTTAAATATTCGGGTCTTTAGAGATCCAAAATGGATATCACAATTGAGTCTACAAAATGCCCAGATAATATTAAAAGTTAAAAAATATTTAAGACCATTCGAAAATAATATAATGCAATATATTTTGACGTGTTATTTTTCGTATATCAAAGAGAAAATGTAACAAATCATGACAAATCTAGAACAGGATTAATTAATTTCACACTGAATTATCATGAGGTGTAACTGGCTGTCAAAACCATTTGGAGCTAAACATAACACGTAAGATACACAAGCTACACATAAATATTTTCTCAGGCTCTTAATGAGTCTAAATAGATGCAAAAAAATATATCACTTCAGTAGTACACCCAAATGACAATAGCCAAATCATCCTGTTCATGTGTTGTACTTGCTATAGTTTACTTCCATGTTGTTTCTTCATCAAATAGCAATGCCAGATGTAAATCACTGAAACTGGTGTGGTTTAGCGCCAGCTTTTGAATGGAGAGTGAGATCAGGAGATGAGAACAGTAAGGATCATCACCTGGCAATGATTGTCTCTAACAGATGTTTGTCATTGCAGTGAGAGTGGAAATGGGCTTTAAGAGAGAGCCGGATGCCTGTGAGATGGAGAGAGCTGCAGCACATTCTGAGAATGTGCTGTTACTAAAATTGCATTGAATATCAAATTACTATTTGTGAAAATAAATTACCTTTTTGAGTTGGATCTCGCCATCTCCCGCTTCCTTCGAGACCTTTTACAGCGACCTTGAGTAAGAAATAACATGTATAATATGTACATGTACATGCATATGGAATACTGATAATTCAGTATAAATAATTCATTTTTGCACATAAAATCATTGTCATGTCATTTTGTATTTATTAGTATGAATATAGTACTCATTCGTCTTGTAATAAACAAAGAAATAGATATCTTGTGATAATAAAGTTATGTGGTTAACAATTAGACAAGATGACACATTCCAGGAGCCAATTTATGGCAAAGCCCCTCCCTAACTTTCAAGGCAAAGAAAAATTTCTCCATTTTGATAGGATTGTGGAAGGACCAACACAAACAAATGTCGAACACAGCCATCAGATAAGCTGCTCGGACAACTGCCAGACACCACAAGGCATGCAGTAAAGACCTTCCAAATGTTGGAAAAGACTTCTCATTTGTTCATGAGTGGTTTCTTAGCAACCTCTAAAACCCCTCATCCTAAGATTTTGCCCTAAGGCTAGACGTGAGGAGGACCATACAATACTTCAAGACCTCTCGAAGCAGCATTAACTTAACATGTGGCAAAAACTGAAACTTGTATTTACACACAAACTCTACTCCTAACGTGGTCACTCCTCATCATGAAGGTATAAAACTATCCTCCGGATGGCTACACCTTTGTCCTGAGTCTCGGAAGAAGACACTAACAGGATAACAGAAAAACACATTTGTTCTGGTCTCACTCTACGAGAGAGAGACAATAACATAATTATAATGAACATTCTGAATCTCTGGCCTGAGTGGTAGGAGATGTGAAAGAATACAAACCATCCAACATGCTAAGTCTCACTCCATGAGAGAGGATAATAAATCATCCAATGGTCTTAGTCTCCATCTAAGAGACAGAAGAATATTGACCAAGTACCAAGTTTCACTACAAAAGACTATTGGAACATCCAAGTTCGGAATCCCTATACCAGGCATATAACTACTGCGACAAGGTTTAGCTCTGCCGAGCAAACCTTCTCTTCAAGTTTCATGCATCTACGTGTTACAGATGTTGAATCTTGCACCGAAATAAGGGCTGTATATCTGCATGTTCCAGATTACAAGAACCCTCTCTGTGCTTCCAGGAGATCAGCATTCATCAGCTCCTTCATGTCCCAGGCTTTTGAAATGGAATCCAGCTCCTTCCCCACTGCAACGTGGCCCTGAGCCCCAGTGGTAGATGTCACCATCACCGAACTCAACGATCGATCAAGGAGAATGTAAATATCACTAATAAACCTCTTTCCAGAGACCTTGGCATTGTATGTGTATGCTGAGAGTTTATGATTTTCTTATGTTATTTAGATTACATAACCTGTGTATCAAAGTTCTTGCAAATAATCTATGAGTTATTTCAACAATTCAACCACTTACATCTTTCCATCCTATGCACTTTATATGCACAGCTGTGGCTCAGTTGGTAGAGCGGGTCGGCCACTAATTGCAGGATTGGTGGTTTATCCCGGCCCACATGACTCCACATGCTGAAGTGTCCTTGGGCAAGACACTGAATCCCAAGTTGCTCCTAATGGCAGGCTAGCGCCTTGCATTTGTGTATGAATGTGTCACAGTGTAAAGTGCTTTGAATACCGTTAAGGTTAAAAAAGGCGCTATATAAGTGCAGACCGTTTACCTATTCATTTATGTTATCTTTTAGCATATTAGTACTATTTTGTAGTCTTTTTGAAAATAAAACAAATTTTATTAAAACTGTGTATTCCGTCAGGCTTCCTAAGAAACCAATTGGCCCGGCTGCTAGGGCGGGTAGAGTCACTTTGGGTTAACCTCCTTGTGGCTGCTGTAATGTGGATCTCGCTCTCATTGGGTCATGAGGTGAGTTGTGCGTGGATGCCGCAGAGAATAGCGTGAGCCTCCACACACGCTAGGTCTCCACGGTAACACGCTCAACAAGCCACGTGAAAAGATGCACGAATTGACGCTGAGGCAACTGAGATTCATCCTCCGCCACCCATTGAGGTGAGTCACTGCGCCACCACGATGACCTAGAGCTCATTGGAAATTGGGCATGGCAAATCGGGGAGAAAATCCACAAAAAAAAACTTGTGTTGATGATACAGAAGAGCTCTAAAGGTTAGGCCGAATTTGACAAATCCTTCAGATTAATCAGATGATCAACTCCCTCCAATTTACATATTTCTATTACTGTTAAGTTGAAACTCATTAGCTGGTGCACCGAGGATGAAGGGAGGGGGCAGTCTTATATTAATAATCATGAAAACGTCAGAAAAAGACACCTTTTATGCTGTCAAGTGTTTATTTAGCCATGTAGAAGAGATTTTTAATTCAAGAGTGTAATATAAGATTAGCATACAGTCTTACATTTTCTAATAGGTCAGTTAAGCATGACAGCAGTGTGTAAATGCTGTAGACACACCGATCTCTGCGATTTTGACAGATATCCCTTATCCCATGCGAATCGACAGTAAATATTACAGACATCTGCAGTAATAATTACTTTATGGACATATGTCCAGAAAACTGATTCGTCCGAATAGGGCTTACACCTTCTCTTTGTAACACCATGGTCAGTAATCATAATGTGGCATCATTGCAAAAACTGACACTTCAAAATACTTAAAATCCACCCCCCCATCCCATTTCTTTTTTTATGTCTTTTATAGTGTGTAAATATATATCCAAATGCATATCTTGTGATAAGGTCTAAAGAAAAAAACAATTCTGTTTGCTACAACGAAGCAAATGAGTGAACCTCTGCAGCCATCTACTGGTAATAGTTGTAATTTCAGTAAAAAAAGTTTTATTTTTTCTCCAGCAGATGGCAGCAATCTGCCCCTAATGCATGACATCTTGTTCATATTTTCTCCCTGAATGAAATCGAGAAATGCAGATCTTCACTGAATTGAATGTAACAAAATGTTATTTTATATGAAAATCAATGGTGTATTTTAGTAATTTAAATGTAAATAAGGTAAAAATAAAATACCACAAACCCCCAACAAAACTTTACAACTTTAGAGTTTGATTAGTGAAGTTAGTGTTATTACGTTTGTTTTAAAAAAAATCACATGATTACAGTACAAAATTACACAGTTATTGTTTGACCCCAGACACTACGTAACGAACAGAGTGTAAGGGTTAAAAAAAATTATACAATATATTCGGGTTTGATCTGTGCTTATTGTTCAAAAAGGTCCAGAGCAGAAATATAACACAAATGCTTTAATGCTCTTAGTAATAATTTCTAACAGAGAGGTCGGCTTTGAGAAAATAATAATTCTAGGATTTCTGTGGTTTAGAGGCTAATAAATAGAAGTATTTCAATACCACCACTACTTCAGTATCAGTGGATGAGGCCCCCATTGCATCCAACAACCTGAAAAAAAAAATAAGAATAATTACATATATTTTTAAATTATTTGATTTAAAATTAATTATTTATATTATTAATAATATTAAAGTAAAAATAAAATAATACAATTAAATAAATTATATATACTTAAAAATATACATTATATTTTATATAAAACTATATAAAACTTAATGAATAAATTATGATAATTGAATTAATAACCAAATGTGTTCAAATTATTAACTATTTGTTGAGAACAATAGTCACATATGTGAAGCTAAAGCACTTTTGGTAAGTCTCTCTGTATAAGAGTCTTATGAATATTTAAATGTAAATAAATATTTTACACTTAATCAAATCCATCGAGTCATTGGCTATTGCTTTAATCTGTATAGTTAACTCAAGCTCCTTAAAGTTGGATGTGATTGCTGGAAGACTGTCTTACCTGTCTGTTATGGTTTTAGACAGTCTCTTTGCCGCAACAGAATCCTTTTCCAGGAAACCTTGATAGGCCGAAAAAGTTTCGATGAATCCAATGTAACTCGATAGAGGCATGATCGTCCGACTCCTGTGACATTCATGCCTTTGAAATCAAATATAGGCAATATTACAAAAATGGTTCTGTTTAGGAAGGACTTCGCAAAATATTAATACTAGAAGGATTAAATCCCCATTGCAAAGCATGAGCTCTGTAATAAAGCAAACACTTACCACTCTTTATCTTTGTATGGAACAGAGTCATAGATCTTCTTGTAAACTTGGAGAGAACTGGATCCTATATACGTTTTCCGAAAAGGGAACAGGGCTGTATAGAACTGTGAAATGTAAATACAATTCTATTATTATAATCCTTATAAGAATATCAATCAATTTGACACACTTATCAAAGTTTAGTCTACGTGACATAGCAAATATTCATAACATAGTGTTCCTTCTGCAACCACTGTGTGTGTGTGTTTATTAAAATTAAACATTTTGTTTATATTTAACTTAACCTCTTGACAGATTTCATTAAGTTTAGGGGTGCTATCTCCATATTCAAGCTCAAAATCCATGGTGTAGTTGAGCAAAGCGAGACAGCCTCCTGGCCTCAAAATCCTGTCTACTTCTCGGAGGAATCGTGGATGGTCAAACCAGTGAGCAGCTGACATGGCTGTAACCAAGTCGGACGATTCATCCTCAAAGGGCAACTCCTCTGCAGGGCATTCTCTAATGGAGCGGGAAAAACAGATACAGGTTTAGACTATCTTTCTTGCAGCCAAGGAAGAATTAAGTGAATCTCATGAAAAGTCATGGTATTTCATATTTCACCCAAAAATAAAAAAATTATAACATATAAATAAAAAATAAAACATTTTATTGTATAAAAATATGGCAATTATTTTGCAGTACATACTGTATAATATGTAAAAAAAAAAACAAAAAAAAAAAACACCACAACAGAACCATTTTTTGTTATTTAGGCAGATATATTGAAGAATTGTCTGGTGATGTGGGCGTGACTTACGTGGACTGTTCACCTTGCCCCCTGCTTCCTGCTTCATAAGAAAAACAGGGAACTTTCACAGTGGTGCCGAAACCCAGGTTTAGGTGGAAGCAGGGGCGCCAAGTGAACAGTCCATGTAAGTCTTTTATTCTTGGTCACACTTTTTTGTTTCACACACAAAATGGTTTGCTTTTCAGCATACAGCTCACACACACAAGACGGCTGCGTGCGTCGCTCTCGCTCCCCTCCAGTGGTCTTTTAACCCCCTCCAGCTCTCAATGTAACACAAAACAGCTGTTAGATGTGATTTCCCACAGGTGTCAGTCCTTACCGCTCTTCTTCTCCCAGCCTCGCTCTCCACAGACGTTGCTTGGCCACACCCACATCACTACAAATTGATATCTTGAAAACTTGAACATTCAGCTACATCACCTATCACATTTTTTATCAGTTATTGTGTACCTGTAACACACATTTGGTGCATGATCTTTGGCAGAAGCTATCTCGAGTTGAGCTGCACTGATATCCGTCCCAACCACAGTGATAAAGTGAGGGGCCAGAAGCTCGGTACCCTGTCCAGAGCCACAGCCGACATCCACTGCCAGATCAAGCTGGCCCTGGATCTGTTCAGAAAAGTAAAAAAAAAAAAAGAGAAAAGACTTTGTTTGTGTGTTTAAAACACTGATACTGTGTTCTACAAGTGTTTAATGCTCCTTGTGAATTTGAAGACTAAAGTTAAAGGGATAGCTCACCAAATTTTTTTAATGCTGTCATCATTTACTTAACGTCATGTTTTCTAAACCTGTATGTTTTTTCTTATTTCATAAAACACAAAAGGAGATATTTAGAAGAATGTTCATGCTGCTATTTTCCAGACAGTGAAAGTAAAAGGTGACCAGGCAGCTGAAGGAAAAAAAAACCTGAATAGATTTTGAAAGACAAAGATTGCTTTGTAAAGGGTTTAATACTCTGTTAGTGCAGCTCAATTGAACAAGTGTGAATGCTGTCACACGAACCTTGGTGCGTAGCCTACTAAACAAGCGGACCGAGACCGCATTAAAAGTGGGTCTCGGTCCGCTTACAAACGAACTCTGGTGCGGTTCGATTGATATATGAACGCCACATGGACCAAAGACGTCTAAACGGACCAAAAACAGTAAGTATTTTGCCTAATACTGATCTCAAACATACCTGGTTCTTCTTATGATAGGAGCTATGCTGCACATTAGGCTACAGTTCGGTACAGGCTTCGGAACCGCCGTCAGCCGTCCTTGCAGCAGCATATCTTTTTGTTTGTGTAAAATGGAGGAATTCCTGGCGTTGTTTTGACTCCTTTACACATTTTATAAGTTCTTTGTTTGTTCTCAGCTGGTAAAAATACCACCATATATACATATATAAATATAACGAGTGTATTTCGCCCAGCAGCCAGCATTGTTTTGGATGATCGGCAAATTCCGTCAGAAAATATCATAAAAGCTGCCCAAGAAGGTTGATGCCTTTGGTTTTGTGTCGTTAAGTTCGGTGTTAAAAATGCCAGTGTGAATGTTAAACTAACCAGGATTAATGTATAATTTTCTTTTTTGGTATGGACCAAGAGGACCAAGAGAACCGAACTACAAGTATAAACATACTAGCCTCAATACCAGACAAAACTTTGTCAGAAATGTCATTTTAAAATACATTTTAATCTGCTGTATCTACACAATGCTGAGTCATTCTGACAAACGACTAGTCTAACACATACAGTAGACAAACATATCATACTCTTTTTCGGAGGAAGTTCAGCACTTCATCTATGAGTTGCTGCGGAGGAGACACCCGGTAACGCTGGTAAGATTCAGCATGCGCTTTTCCCTCAAAATGCCTTTGAGCCATTTCCCTCTTTTAGACCCGTGTTCTTCAAGCCTGACAGACCTGTGAGCAGTCTGCTCCTAGAGTTATTCATTAATACTTCTGGCTTCACTGACTGCATCAGTGTTGCCAGATTAGAAATGTCGAAGTATCGTACCAAAACCTCAAAATTATCGTTTTTTAAAAAAAATTATCGTACACAAACCAAACACATAAAATATAGTTATTTTCCAACAATTTTATTTTCCAAATAATTTTACAGCCAATTTGAACAAGCTGTATAATACGCTCACATTAACTGGAGGAAGTCTGAATAACTTTTTTTTTCCAAAGTGCAAAAGATATGCCGAAAAAAAGTGCACAAAAAAGAAAAAAAGTGCACAATTAACACAAAAAAGATTCAAATTCGATCTCTAAGTCGCTGTCATCATCGGATGCCAAATCCACTTGTGCTGTCTGTGTGTGTGTGTGTGTGTGTGTGTGTGTGTGTGTGTGTGTGTGTGTGTGTGTGTGTGTGTGTGTGTGTGTGTGTGTGTGTGTGTGTGTGTGTGTGTGTGTGTGTGTGTGTGTATACGTGCTTGCGTGCGTGCAGGCGAGCCTGCGAAATGATTCGGGGTCCGAGAGAGAAGCGGTAGGATGTGTGTTTGGACGAACGACTGAAAATTCTGAAATTATCGTACATTATGGGATTTTTTTCATTATTGATCGTACATCGTACAGAGGTCAAAATTATCGTACAAATACGATAATTATCGTACATCTGGCAACACTGGACTGCATTGAACTTTTACCTCTGTCAGAAAGGTTTTATTGGTTGTTGGCTTTTTGGCTTCCTAGTGACAAATTACTGGATGTTTGATCTTTGTAATAATTTATTGAATTGTAAATTAAATATGATATATACAGTATGATGCAATACTCTGTGTTTTTCAGAGAGAGAGAGAGAGAACTGTTTATGTATCTTTTTTATTTGGCTAAATGCCAACGGCTGTTGTGACGTACTTCCGCTGAAATGTCAGCCACCACGAATACTTCCGGTTAGCCTAAGCGTCGACTTGTTTTGGTAGCTGCTTCTAGTTGAAATCATCTAGTTGAAAATGAAATCGTCAAAGTTTAAACACCAGAGAGTGTGTGGTACTACTGCCGAACACTGCTGTGTGCCACAGTGCCAGGCATCCGGAAAGTACAATTCTGTACTTAGTTTTTTTACTTTTCCTGCTGATGAGGAGCTGAGGCGTAAGTGGATCGTCAATATACGCCGGGACAAATTCACCTTGACGCCTCACACCCGGGTATGTAGCCGGCACTTCAGAACGGAAGACATCCGTGAACCAGCATTAGAAACAGGTCGTCGGCTGTTAAAAAAGGGTGTTGTTCCGGTTTTATTTGAGTGGAACAACTTCTCCCTTCCACCTAAGACCGGGGGTTTGGGAGAGAAGGGACAGACCACCGCCGCCAGAGGATGACTGGGAGGATACACCGGACCACGGAACATTCGGCGTCCCTATGCAACACGACTACGCGTCGAAACCGGGAGCTGCAGTTGTTGATTTGGTGTTGGAGGAAAATGCGTCTCTCCGGGAGGAAAATCGCCTGTTACGCCAACAGATCGAGGGGCCTTACACTGAGGCAGCGGTTCGGAATTCATCGTTTTGCTGCCTCGGACAAGGATATCAGGTTCTTTACAAGGTACGTCTAGACAGGTAGGCTTAGGCTAACGTGTGTGTGTGTGTGTGTGGGAGAGAGAGAGATTAAGCATTGAGTCAGGAGCACACACCCCCCCCCCCAAATTTTTTTTATCTAGTATTTTTTTTTACGTCATTACACCGTTTAGAGCATAAAAACAAATGAAAAATGATGTTTTATTCATATTTTATGCCATGTCCTCTGTAGAGAACACCAGGTTGTTTAAAAAAAAATCTAATGACATGAAATTACATGCATAGGTAAAACAAATTTTTTTAATTTTTATTCACCAATCAATTTCTAGGTTTCAGGATTTTTTTTTAACCAAACTTTGTTTAAAAATAATTCTCAACTATGTTATGAAAGACATAATGGAATTGATTGATATATGATTTTCCATTGCAACATTTTTCATCCCAAAAAAGTGTAATAATGGGAGTATTGATTGGCAACATTTTCATAATAATATCAAATAATTATTAGGAATATTGATATGTAACTTATTTCCCTATTCATTGTTCTGTCTCCCAAAATGCCTGAAAAACAATGTGCCTTAGTGTTTTCAATTTTGAACAGATACATTTAAAGTTATGTGTGTACATTTTTTGTAGTTAATTATGAACCGTTATTAATAGTGTATCTGTATTCCATTTCTTTAGGTTTGCATCATATGATCTACTGATGCGTTTCTGGGGCTTGATTGCGAACTCACTACCATCCATGGTCAGTGTTCGACAAGCACAAAGAGGAGCTCTCACAGAGTCAAATGCTACAACCCATTCCCTGCAGCCCATTGACGAGTTTTTCCTATTTTTGAATTACCTTGCCCTCGGGTCCAAGCAACGAGACCTTGCTGACCGGTATGGTATCCATCAGTCAACGGTCAGCAGAATCATTACAACATGGAGCAACTTCCTGTTCACAGTACTCGGCTCAGTGAGGATCTGGATACCCCAAGAGGAGATACAGAGAAAACTGCCAGCAGACTTTAAGGACTACCCTGACACCACAGTCATCCTTGACTGCACTGAGCTGAGGTGTCAATGCCCATCTTCCCCTCTCCTCCAAAGTGAGGTATTTTCTTCCTACAAGTCCCACTGCACTCTGAAGGGGCTCATTGGGATCGCGCCACATGGGCCAGTGACATTTGTCTCTGCGCTGTATGCTGGGTCTATCAGCGACAAACAGATTACCCGTGAATCTGGTGTCCTCAATCTGCTCAAACCTGGGATGGCTGTCATGGTAGACAGAGGTTTCCTCATTAATGACATCGTGCCTTGCAAGGTTTACAGGCCAGCCTTCCTCTCTGGCAGGCCTCAAATGTCTGCATCTGAGGTTAGGGATACCCAGGCCATAGCACGTCTAAGGGTGCATGTGGAGCGCTTCATTCGCCGGGTCAAAGAGCACAAGTTTTTCGATTCTGTGATTCCCCTACGGATTTTTGGGAGCATCAACCAACTGTACACGGTGGCTTGTCTCCTTACAAACTATGAAAATGGGCCACTGTTAAAGGCCTGGGCAAAGAAGCCTGAGATCTGAGGATTTCCAACATGCAACCACACTGTATATTTATACACTTTCATAAAGTCACTGCATATCAGTCTTTCAGCCAGACGACCTTCAACAAGGCATTGCACATAACATACATAAAAACTGTATTATATGTGCAGTGCACTGATGAGGGATGTCTGAGTAAAAGCTTGATAATGCAGTGCCTTTATGAAAGATTTATGAAAGCTTAGTGATATTAAAAATAATTGTTAGTAATCTGCTTTTGTTTGGTCTCTAATTTTTACTTCCTGTCTCTTACCTTTTAAAACTAAATTTAAGCCGTACAAAACACCAAAATGCTTAGATTTATCAAGTCATTTATTACTTACCCTAAGCATTACATCACAATCAAAAACATTTACTGGTAGCTGATAGGACAGCACATTTCCCTCCTGCACCAGACTGAACATGGACTCAATCAGAGGTACATCACTGGAGATAGCCATCGCTGTGATCATGGGAGCTTCGTCTGCACTAAGTCCATGGTACGCCTCCTGAACTTTCAGAGTGGAGATGTCTGGCAGAGGGCAGGTAACTCCTTTATACAAGTTGCTTCTGTGGAAAAAAGACAAACAAATGTGTTAGAATTAAGAAGTACATGTGCAAAGGCAATGAGTTTTGTGCGTGTGACAAATCGCAACTGTATATATATATATATATATATATATATATATATATATATATATATATATATATATAATAAATAATCGCAATAAGAATATCGCAACGGCTTGCAATAACTGCGGTCATGAACAAAAGACAAAGAGAAAATCACTCACTGCTTGCTCTTGGCTGAATAAATTTTGTAGCTTTAATAAGAATCAGTATATATTTAATTCATACAGTGAAAACTAAGCAGTGTTTTATTTTTACATTTGATTATTCAGTTTCTGTAATTAAATAAACCTAATGTAGGATAACCTAAACCCAGTGGTTTACACTGATGTTAAAATAACACTTCTTATGCTACTGTAAAACACTGATGTTCACTTTCAGAAGTTGTAGGGATGTTTTCTTGTCACAAAAATAATGTGCAACATGTAGGTTATATAATTTTTTATATATTTTCAAGATAAGTTAAGTTTATTTTACACACTTTAAGCATTATCGTATTGCATATCGAATATCAATGTATAAATATATAGTTTATATAAAATAATGTTCATAAATCAATTTCCTAAACTTAAACCTCTAACTTTTTTTTGGTTTCACTTTTTATTTTTATTTTTTTTATTTTAAATGAGACCACACTTAAGTCTCAAGCTTTATTTTATTTTTTTGACAGACATTTTTGTCCACCATGGACCTATGTGTAACTTTTTTTAATTGATGCACAAGGGTTGAGCAAATAAGTACTTCTGAGGGTGCGTAAATGTATGTGTGCAAATGGATTTGTTGTGTGTGTTTAGTATAGACAACAACACATACCTGATTCCTTCTGCAAGTCTCCTTTCTTTTGGTCTGGCTGATATAATGACCATGTCATTAACTGGACCAGGTTTAATACCCTGCAACGAAATAAAAACATGTTTGAGAAACATTCAAGAGATATCCATACATAAAATTAAATTGTATTCATATTTCACATGATAGCTCAGGTACCATATGATTCATATAGTGCAATGATGGTGTTTATCTGGATCTAATTCACAGCAATGATATGACTATGAAAAAAGGAACCTGTTTCTTCTGAACCTGAACTGAACCTGCAGGATGACTTTCCCTTACACTCAGACAGTGAGGCTTCTGGCTTTTCCTCATAGATCTGAAGCACTCAGACCTAACCGTGACCTCTCCTGACTCCTTGTTTGAAACTGTGATTAACATAGAGGTTAGGGTATTGCATTTCAGAAACACAAAATATTCATGATGTTAACCTATCACTCTGCTAACTTTGTTAACGTTGCTTCCTCACTGTGCTAACTTTGGCTGGTAAAGAGCCAATGAGCTAACGTTAGCATGTATCGTTTTTGGTAAACTCAAAACAGAGGCTTGTTAACTTACCTTCGTAGTTGTTTATGTAGCTGGACACATACAATTTAAAACCTTTGTCCTTTTTTGATGTTGGTGTCTTCGATGTGGCCTGGATGATCCGATGTACATCGTTTGCCGTTATACTCGGCAGGTCCTGCAGCGATCGCATAAAAAACGACATAGCTACAGCTTACGTTACCGTGGACCGGAAGTAGTGAAGCTGGCTGAAGAATCCGGAAGCAATAGAACGGAAGTGCGCGGCATTAAGCCCAGTATCTTGACTGGGACTTGTTGTCACATGGGGAAGTGGTTTTGTAGGTTGGTTTCAAACACAAAATAGAAAAATATTTTTTGTTAATTTCTATCCTCCAAATTAAAATTCCAATATTATCATTAGATTTTTGCTATAGATGTTGCATATACTACTAATACAATAACACTGGAATGGAATCCATTCAGTATAACGGTGGATGAATGTAAATGTCGGTGGAGTTACATTTACAATATACTGGGTCAAGATGTCTTATGTTTTATAAGTTCTAATTTTATATCATTCACAGCAATTTCTGTGTGCCAGAATAATATTTTGATATTTTATGTTACATTTGCTGTATAATTACCATCAGTTTTCTTCTTCATAACTATTTAACTGCACTGAAAACCCTTATAAGTTCACTTTACTCAATTGTTTTAGTAAACTCATTTCCTCAATTGAATTGAGTAATTTGTTCAATAAGTTAAATTGGAAATCATAGAATAAAAGGTATCTAGATGCAAGAACTTAACCAGAGGATATTTAGCAGAGATGGGCCACTTCTATTAAAATTAATGGGAGAAAGGAAGTCCCACCTTACAGGTAAAAGAGCCAATGGATCTTTATCACACGTCCTCGTTCGCGGAAGGCATCATAGTTGGATAAATTTGAATGGCGGTGAATGGGGACCACAGCAAATGACATTTTTGTTTACCCGTTTGCTCCAACAGTAAAAGAAAAAAATCAACAAGTACAGTTTCAGAGCTTTGCAAAAGAAGAGAAAATATGCAGCACTGGATAACAGCAATAAGAAGAGAGAAACAGACCAACATTTCTGTCACTCCCTCAGCAGCTGTGTTAAAAGCAGGGGACAAGTCCCCCCCCCCCCCACCCACCCAATCAAATCGATGAAGGACTCAAGTTTAAGACTCTAAGCAGGGACCTCATGGATTATCCCAGCGCCACGCATCAGCAAGCAGTTCAGGTTAAGAGTGTTAGTGTCATGTGAGATGTAAGTGTCTAACTAAACTTGCAATGTCTGACCACTGTCAATATTTGACCGACATTAATTTCCAAGGGTGCAAAATATTCAACCTTTGGCGTGAATATATTTCATTGCAGTATGTGATTCGTATTCAATTCATTATTGTGAATGTGAAAACATTAACGGAGTAGTTTTTAGCGAATCAGGATTAAGACATAGAGCTAATGTGCATATAAGGAATTGAATGAATGTGATAATCAGGCTGTGATAATCTTACCTAAAAATGGAAAATGTACTTTTACTCACTCATTTACTCACCCTTATGTTAAAACCTACATGCTGTTTTTTTCTGTTTTTTTTTTTTTCTCTTGGAACATAAAAATAGATAGCTCTATTCCATAGAATAACAGTTTATAGTGAGCAGCAGTCGAGCTTCAAAAAGGACAAATACTATAAAGCGTATATAAAGGTTTGGTATAAAAACATCATAAAAGTGGTCCAAATGACTTGAGCACTATTTACCAAGCTTTCTGGGCCATACAGCAGCTATGTGTTGTATGGACTGCTTTTATGATAATTTAATGATGATTTTTTTTTCCTTCATTGGACCTTGACAGCAGTGGTCAATATGAACTGTTTTAGTATGTAAAAGAGCATCATTAGGATTCTTGAATAAATTATTGTTTTATATTGTTTTATGATTCTACTGGGAGGAAAAAACAATGAGGGAAAACTTGAGGTCAGTAAATCATTTTGTGTATTTTCTTTTTGCTAGCAAGCTGACACGGTCATGCAATTTTACTGATTCATCAGTGATGAAAAGAAAATTAAATTATATTCATCTTTTTTTTGAGACAGCAAAAAAAAGAAAGAAAAGAGGACTGAGACAAACAAATTGCTAGCAATGCATGACAATGCTTGTCTTGTACTGTGTGAACTTAAAAAATACATGTATCTTTTAAAACCAAAACTTGTACTATTTTGAGCCTTTACCGCATTTCATGAAATTATGAATTATAAATTTCAAAATTATGGTCTGGTGGTCTTTTTCTCTTTTTTTCTTCTACTTATTCCAGGGTAATATAATACAATAAGTACAATGTAATAAATTTACACAAAATATTTGTAAAATTGGAAATATAAAAAAAGATTGTTACATATACGTTGTTAAAGAAGGCAGAAACGCGTCATAATGGGTCTGTGAAAAGGGTCCATCTGCTTTTACATACAGACATCACCTGTCAATCAACTCGAGAACGCGCATGCGCGTTAGCTATACAAACTGGGGAAATTGTTTTTAGCGTAATCTGAAATAAAGAAGCAAAAATTATGATACCAGTGTTGTCAGATTTTACTGCTGATTTGAAATTTGTTCTTTGATCATAATCTTGAACAACCATTTTGGAGATTTCGTTCTTTTCCTGTTCAAGTAGATAGGAGTTACACTTTTATGCCACTTGTTTACATATTTGCTGCATGAGTGTGTTCCAAAAACAGCTGCCAGTGGACTGATTTGCTAAAAAGA
The DNA here is from genome assembly GCA_032164185.1 of Moxostoma hubbsi. Classification (NCBI taxonomy): domain Eukaryota; kingdom Metazoa; phylum Chordata; class Actinopteri; order Cypriniformes; family Catostomidae; genus Moxostoma; species Moxostoma hubbsi. Next base: position 49,317,351 of record JAVLUX010000006.1, read on the forward strand.
CTTAAGGCTCGTTCGAGACGAGCAAAATCTGCGCAGCACCGATCACCGGTGATCACCGCGAGGTGCATGCCAGTTAGAATCTGTCTGAGGCTGCGTCTCGTTTGGAAGGCTGTGTCCTCCGGAGGTCGCATTTGTCGGCCGCATACGTCATTATGGCTATTATGTTTCAGAAAAGGACACTGATTTCAGCCTTCGACTGTGACCTTCTTTCACTGGAATTCGGAGGATGCATGAGGTGTATCCTTCGTGGGCACTAATAACCCACAATTCTTTGCTTCAACGAAAATGTCTAAAAAATATATGCCAATTTGCCCGTAAATAGATGGGTGCAGAGTATATATTATATATTATGTATAATTATATTAATATATAATAATATAATAAAGTATTAGACTGAACGTACACCTGTAAAATCTATTTTATTTATCTTTGTTTTTATCTTTGTTCCCTTATCACTCAAAGCACTCCCACTTGTTCAAGAGTGGATAAATCTAAAATCACCCTAATGTGGTGACTCAGTGTTGTAGTACTAGAGTCCACTACTTACACACTAGTGACTTGTACTTGGACTCAAGCATTGGGTGCATTCTGACTTGGATGAGAGGACTCCTTACAACCATTAACCTGTGCATTCTACTCTTTTATGGCATGAGATCACATGCATGTAATGCCATGTACCGGTTGCATGAGCACAAATCTCGGATTTCCTTTGCATTCACTCAAAACTGGACGTGAACTCTAAAATCTCTCTGCTCTCATTCAGATAGACAGACAGACATACAGACAATGATGGATGGATGGATGGATATAATTTTATTAGGTTATCAAGTAGTTAATCAAGGCAAAGAAACAATTAAAATAAGAGGAAAGAAACAAATGAAGAAAACTGAAGTTTCTAAAAGCAATATCAATCTGTAAAGGGGGTTAAGGGAAAGGAGGAGGCGAGAACCGGCTTGACAATATAAATAATATTTTAATTATGAACTTATGTTTGAGAGAGTGTGTGTGTGTGTGTGTGTGTGTGTGTGTGTGTGTCTGTGCGCGCCAATAAACTTAAAATGGCAACAGAATTGTGATTTTATGACATATACAAGGACTCGTAACTTATTTATTGGCGACTCGACTCTGACACAATATTGGTGACTTGTACTTGGACTAGGACTTGAGCAGTGAGGACTCGGACTCAAGATCTAGTACAACACTGGGTGACATCGCAAATATTTGCAACAAAACAACATATATAAAACTACAAATGAGATAAAGCCTATATTATACTTAATAGCAATTATTTAAATGCCCTCACATGTACCCTTTGACAAAAGAAACATTATTAAATTATTAAAGCGCAAGGCATTATGGGTATTCCCCATAGCCCCAATTTTAAAGAGTTATTAACATTTAAAAACTTAAATCTATGGATTTTTAAGACAAATAAGTTTAAGAAACATCGATATTTGAGCTATATGACCAAAACTTGACATTTCAAGTAATGTTTAAGATGACTTTATTTTTTCCAGTAATAACAACATTAGGGTTTACAGCCCTTAAATATAAATAGCTAATATATTTTACCATAGTTATGCTGTGGAAGATTGACTTTTTCTTACAATTTCTATAGTATTTCATTAATATATATATATATATATATATATATATATATATATATATATATATATATATATATATATTCTTCACAGATCACTATTAAAAAAACTGCAAGTTCGTATTGTGACAACTTACCCCATGTAGTGTGACAACAGGCCCTGCTAATGCAATACATTTTGAGTTTATATAGAGTTATATAAACATGTTTTCTTTTCTGTTTGTTGGAAATGTTCATAGCTTTTACGTAGTCAAGACTTTAAAGTATGTGCTATTGCAGAAATGGCCTTTTTATAGGAAACCTGGATAATATCCACTGGAGGAAAAAGGAATGAACAGCAGGAGGTGCTATCAGACAGTAAAACATGTTGAGCTTATGGCACTAGTGCAGTTTCGATATTTTCAGTCATTGAGATTCTAACACAAAAACTCACATCTATCACTAATTATAATTTAGCCACCAATTGTTATTGCTATTTTAACAATTACTTAACCAAACCTGCACTTTTCCAAGTGGTTTCCATATTTTAAGATTCTTCATATAGGGCACACAAGTCCTCAATATTATATGCATTATATTAAAATATGCATAAATATTATTTTTTTGAAAAATATTTTTATAATAAATTGTCATTTCTTTTTATATACAATTATATACCATTCTCCATATAAAAAAGGGGGATACATTATACCATTAAATACTCTTGCCAAATCAGACTGTCACATTCAGTCTGTCCAAGGTAACAATGGATGGACTAGATTGAATTTCATGTGTGCTCACTGGCTGAATAGTAATATTAGCTCCGCCTACTTACCAAGACTCTGATGATGTGTGTTTGGCTATCAAATCACCAGCACGTTTGATGTGACAGCTGCAAGACTGCCAATAATTCAGGAAACTGGTGGTTGGGCATCCAATTCCCTTGGCTGCACGGGTTTAAGGGTTTTAATTATTCATTGGTCACATGTCTGGTCTATACACAAATCAATCAGGCCAGCCTATGTGTTTGGATGGGTTTGTAGGGGCCTTTGTGCCTCAGCACTGCACGGCCCTGCAGATAAAATCAATCAATGCTGATCACATCAGTCTTTGCATCTGTCGTGGGACTTGTCAGAAAAAAAATCAACTAAGATAAGGTGCACTTTCTTTCTTAGGCCAGTACAAAACTCTAATTAACTACAAAAGTGAAGAATTTAGCATCTCACTGTTTTTTCTGGAGCGACGCTTTTTTTAGAAGCTTAGTCAACAAGAACGTCAACTTTTAAAAGCTGACATTCTAGCACTGATATATAAATCGAACTGGATCGCAGACGCAATGTTAAACTGCCACCGGAAGTGTTCGAACTGTCATTTTTAATATGCCCAAACTCTCATAGAGCGTCAATGACTGACAGGAGAAAACACCCCTGTTTCACCGTCTCTGACCTGTGGATATGACAGTTGCATTTCACCCTCTAGTGACAATCAGGTTTAATGTTTCAGTAGCTTGTTATGGATAATATTCATTACGAGGGAGAAAATATATGCGGATCGCGATGTCAGAGCATTCACCTGCCCCAGTGTTCAGTTTATCAGTGCATCAACGAACACCAAAGGAAGAGGGAAAACTGTCCACAAGTTGTAATGTAAGTAGGAAACGCTGTAATATCTGCTTGTTTAGAGTGACAATACGTCCTTACCCCCGAAAGAAACTTTAAAAAAGTCAGACCGGGATTTGCTTGTTTTCACAAGTGCTCTATGTAGTCAGTTTAAATCATTGTAATCCAGTCGAACCCGTATCAGTTTAATTTGAACCAGCTTTGCTTTGCTTGTCTCCCTCAATCTCAGCACCCGCTGAGCATGTGATAGAGGGAGCGAGAGCATTCATACCCTCTTTGCTTGAAGTGACCGTGAATACAAGACACTTTTTGATAAAAGCATAAAATAACTCTTGAACAAACACTTCGATTATCACAATCAATAAGTCTGAAAATGTCTGTTTGTATCTTATCTCAGTTTCATTGAACTTGTATACATTCAGGTGATCTGTTCACTGATGCAGTTTGTTAGAGGTGGATACAGTTTGATATACAGTAGATATACATAACTCACTCGGGCTTTCAAGAAACAGGAAAAATTCCCGACTTTGTGATGTGAAGGACGTTTGCGTTGTAGGGATGTACATGCAGATTTCAGATATAAGATCGGTGATTGAATGACTAATGTTTACCCACTGAAATGAGATGATTTCCTACTAAGTCAGTAGGGACATTGGAATGTTTGGGCATAGCAATATGGCGGCGCAGTGGCTTCACTGTTATGACGTCATGAGCAATACAGTTCTATATTACATATCAGTGGTCTCTAGATACCTGCATACTTTTCTATCCATTGCTAGATCTATCCTTTAAGCTTAAATCTGTAGTGACTGAACTATACAGTCACCAACACAAAACAACAATAAACTTATAAAGTTTGCCTGCAAAGAGAAAAGGTCAGTTAAGCTCATTCTTTTGTTCATTTTTGTTGTTTTTAAAGTGTTACTGAATGATGACACTCCTTAAAATGATTAACGTCATCATTGCAACCATCTAAACCGAACAATAGCTTAAACAAAAACCATTTACATTGAGGTCAAGAGTTTGCATAAAGCTGAATTTCGCCGTACTCCTCCAATCTGTGTGAAGTTCTATTTTTGAAATAAGCTTCTCAAAAGCCTGTTTTATGAATATATTAACATCAAAACTAATGGCCAATGCCCTGATGTTCCATTTTTGTTGTCGTTGCTGCCAAGACATTAATATCTTTATGAATACGCTTTAAAAAGCCAACAGTGCAAAAATAAACCCAAAGAAAACTTGTTCATTTGAGCTATTTTGAACCCTACAGGAGTAATTCACCCAAGAATAAAGATTCCATAATCGTTTACTCACCCTTATATTGTTCCAATCCCCAAATTCTCTGGAGAGTTTTTTTTGTTATCCAGAAGAAAGAAAGTCAGATGGGTTTGCATAAGATATAATGAGTTTCTTAGGTCTATTTTAGGTCAGAGTAATGTTTGAATGGTTCAATACAAGTTAAGCTCAATCAACAGCAAAAGTGGCATATTGTTGATTACCAAAAAACAAAACAAAAAAAGACAGTTTTGACATCCCTTCTTTTCTTAAAAGAAAAGCAAACATTTAGGTTACATTGAAGAACTTACAATAGAAGTGAATGGGGCAAATTTTTGGAGGGTTTAAAGCAGCAGCGTAGTCAAGGGTGGGACAACAAAATTAGACCCAGGCCCACCCAGAATATTAGAGATTATTTTTGACTTCAAATATATATTTATAAAATAGTTTAAAAATGCATAAATTCTGCTTTTTGAAAGTGTGAAACAACTGTTTGAATATGCTGCCTTTCAACGTTTCTGGAAAAATGGAGAAATGTTTTTTAGCCCATCCATTTTTATTGAGGCCCACCCAAAAGTAATTTCCTGGCTACGCCCTTGATTTAAAGGCAGAAATGTTTATAATTTTATAAAAGCACTTACATTAATTCTTCAGTTAAAACTCATGTATTACTTGAGCTGTAAGGTTGTTTAAATCATCTGTTTGAGTCTTTTTAGGGTTTACGGCATTATGGCAACACAGTTGTAAAATTAAATATAACTTACACAGAAAAGGTAAGTAACAGTGAGTATTTTTTGACATTTATGTATTGGCCCAATTCACTTCCATTGTAACTGCCTCACTGTAACCCAGATTTTTGCTTTATTCATTCATTTCTTTTGAAGGAGGGGAAAAATCAAAATTAGTTTAACATTATGCCCCAAATGCTGTCGATTGAGCTCAACTTGTATTAAATCCAGAATATTCCTTTGAAGCTGAAGTGTGAATTCCTGCACCACTAAAGTCAGAATACTGTAGCAAATATAACATTTACAAAATTTCACATACACAAGAGTACATCTTTATAGCATTAATGAAAATGATTTCATCTAATTGCACTGCAAAATATGGCAATAAATGGGGAAGATGCTAACATTGCCGTTTTAATTCAAACATCCCTTCACGATACCCATGAGAGGTATATAAAGGACAGAGAAGGGTGTTTTGTTTGTTAGTGTTTGTTTGGCGTTTTAACTTTATTTGCAATAACCAACTATAATTACAGATCCTAGATTATTAAACAAATTACTCATCTTTACATGCAACTGGTCAAAGCGAAATGCGATTAAGACTTGTTTGGGGTAAAAATATAAATCCTGAATCAGCCATTTGCAGGTAAATGAGTGCAGTTGTGGTTGCTTTGATTAATGCGGGTTTGTCGCCCCACTGTCATCCGAACCATTATGTTCTGATTTAAGCGATGCTGCAAATTCCTCCAGATTCGTATTTACCATTACCTCAAAGCTGAGTGCCGGACCAACCCCTAAATCTGACCTTGTTAGGATGACCGACATTAGAGTCGTGTGTGTTTGCATAAAGAAAATGGTGTGTTGCAACGTTTAAGCTCTTTTTTAATTATTGGCCAACACCCCATAATGACAATTAAATGAGATGCAAAGGCAAAGGCATAGATCAATGTCATTTAGGAACAGGGGGAAAGAGAGAGATCTGTGTGAGTCATTCCTTGATTGAGAAGCCTGAATGGTTATTCAATCATATTGAACTTTGATTGACAGAATATGAATGATTTTTTTGGACACTTTAAAACTGATGACCACTACAAAGGACACTGACCTTATAGCGCATAAAATATGCAAAGCTGGTTATAGATGCCTATTAACCAGGTTTGTGTGCTATTAATAATAATACATTAATATTTGAATTTAAGGAAGTAGAATTAAAATGAGTGAATTTCAAAGTGTGGTTTTTATTAACACATTTAATTTTTCATTTGGGCTTATCCATAATAATGGTATCATTCATGCAAAATATCGGGTAAATCCAGAAATATTAGGTGATAATTATACATTTTTGAAATGCTACATATTGAAATTTATATCCAAGGGGGTAACCAATAATATAAAGATTTAGAAAAATTTTAAGGACTGGTCATACCCATATTGAATATTAGGGATTCATGTCATCCTCGATATATATGATGTTTACAGCCCTTTAGTATTTTAGATTTCACAAATTGTCTTTTATTCTATTAACCGTTACCAAATATTCAAGATTTGGGGACCAAAACATTTAAAGGATCTGTTTATTGATATGAAAACTTGATATGTTTAATATATTTCATACATTGTCTTTTTTTTTATATTAATTAAAATAAATTGTAATATATATATATATATATATATATATATATATATATATATATATATATATATTGGGCTTATATGGCCCCCTGGTGTTTACAGTTCTTTAAAGTATTTAATTTAATTTCATAAATTAACTTTCATTTTATTGAAGAAAAAAAAAAAATATATATATATATATAGCCTATATATTTTTTATTTTTTTTTCTCCCAATTTGGAATGCCTAATTCCCAATGTGCTTTTAAGTCCTTGTGGTTGCATTTGCCTCAATCTGGGTGGCAGAGAATGAACCCAGTTGCCTCCGTGTCTGAGACGTCAACCCATGCATCTTATGACATGGCTATACAGAGATATAGCACGTGTGGAGGCTGCACGCCATCCCCCCGCAGCATCCACACTCAACTCAACTCACCATGTGCCCCACATTATAGCGACCATGAGGAGGTTACCCCATGTGACTCTACCCTCCCTAGGGCAAATTTGGTTGCTTAGGAAGCCTGGCTGGAGTCACTCAGCACACCCTGGGAATCAAACTAGTGAATTAGCGTACCCCAGGGGTGGTAGCCAGTGTCTTTTACCACTGAGCTACGCAGCCCCCATGTCTTATTTTCAATTATTGTCTATATGCCCAATGTCTTTCATTTCATTTTCATTTTATTGAAGAACACATCATTTCGAAAATATTCTAATTTAGATAAACTCTTCAAAATGTAGCCAAAATATATATAGCAGGCTTGATAATGGGAATTTGCTCATGGAAACTTAGATGTTCTTGCCCTTTTTCCTTGTGGTATTCCTCTTCCTGTCATTCCATTTCATATTCCGATTCACATCCTGTAAGGCATGGCCAATTCAGTTCAAATCCCAACTCATGAATTGAAAGGGAGCCAGATTAAACATTTCGATAGCATTGTCATCTGTGATGGCATTCCAAAACGTGTATCGGCTGCTTTATGGATACATTTTCAGAGCTTTCTATTTGTCACAATATACACAAGCATTGTGTCATAAAAATAAACTAGATTTCTTTCACTAATGTTGATCTATTTAGTTTCTTGCATCTAATCCTTAAGAGGCAGCCTTGTGTGAAATAAGATAAATTGATTTTGGATTGATTTGTGCTCATTCTTTTCAGTTTATTCTGGTCATGTTTGGAGGGGGCAGATCTTTCCCTTCAGCAGAAGCAGGTGCCTTATAAATCAGACCTAATGTTTAATGCATTCACACCCGTAGTGATAGTAGCAGGGTTAAACATATATTTTTCAAAAGCACTGACCTGTGGCTGCGCTCCTTTGTCATCACTTCCTTAATGAAAACCTTTGATCAGTGCTGTTGTCATGATGTTAAAAGAAAAAGGGATTTGTTGAGCCAGGGATAAATCTTGGGTTGTTTCTGTAACCTAGATTAAAACTCATGCTTTTTGCACCTTTGCATGTTTAGCTCTTCAATGCTATGCAACCTGAAAGATTGTAGATGGTTTTCTTGATATGCTTTGTGAAGTAACATGTCCTATTTCCTTTAATACTGCTGCTTTTGGAATTTAATCCTAATAGCATTCCAATTACCATTGATATTATAGAGCCTTGTCTATCTGTAGGGACAATGTTCCAACATGTAGATGTGTACTGATGACATATTGCAAAAATCACCTCTATCGATTTATACCTTGAAATTTTAGGTGATCGTCCATATTTAACTAAATCTTTCCCAAACGAAAATGTTATTGCTCTTATTGTCTCAGATGTTTTCACCTTAAAATCCATATAAGAAAATAAAAACCGATGAATCAAGACAATTGTTGTCATACTGTACAGTATGAGTAGAGCTATATGATTAAGCTGTATGAAAATCTTAAAGATTTTAAGAAGAATTTCTCAGCTCTTTAGGTCCATACAATGTAAGTGAATGGTGACCAAAATGACAAGAATTTAAGGATTGGGACTAAACAGCTGTGTGGCCACTAGAAAGCCACTTGTTAGTGAAACTAATCAGAAAAATGACTTCAGTTGGCTACGGAGCATAAAGATTGGACTGATATTCCAAAATGAAAATGCCAAGATTCATTGGGCTCAAATTGTGAAATTTGAAAGGGTGGTTCAGGGAGCATGAGGAATCATTTTCACACAGGAATTGGCCACTACAGAGTCCTGACCTTAACCCCATTAAAAGTTTTTAGGATGCGCTGGAGAAGACTTTACGGAGTGGTTCAACTCTCCCATCATTAATGCAAGATCTCAGACAAAAATTAATGCAACTCTGGATGGAAATATATGTTGTGACATTGCATAAGATTTCGAAACGATGGCATGATTTATGCATGCCATAATCAAAGCTAAAGGCGGTCCAATGAAATATTAGAGAATGCTATTTTTAGTTTTGTTTTTTTGGCCACACAGTGCATCTAGTCGATTTTGGGTGAGAACAGACCAAAACCTTGCCATTGCAGTCTCTAGGCAAGATCATTATTTGAAGCTCAATTACACTTCCTAGTGGTTGAAGCATAGATTTGAAATTAGATTAATTAAGTTTGAATCATGAACAACGAGTCTGCTGATGTCAAGATCTGTAGTGAAAAAGTAGCTATATTTTGGTCTGTTCTCACCCAAAACCAATTGGATCACTCCAGAAGACATGGATTTAAACACTGGAGTCTTATGGATGAGTTTTATGCTACCTTTATGTGCTTTTTGGAGCTTCAAAGTTTTCATCAGCATTCACTTACATTGTATGGACCTACAGAGCAGAGATATTCTTCTTAAAATCTTTGTTTGTGTTCTGCAGAAGAAAGAAAGTCATACACATCTGGGATGACAAGAGGGTGTTTAAATGATCATGTTTTGTCTTCTGGAAAAAAAAATGTGTTTCCTCTTAGAATAGATATCATCAGTATCTCTAAATGTGCTTAAAAAACCCCAGTCTGCAATCAAAAGTCAGAAATTTCAATATGAAATTTAAAGATTTATCATCAAAATTCAATTTGGGATTCAATCTGGAGCAATTGCTTCATTTGTTTTCATTTCTCCAAAATAATGTTATGGGAAACATCTAAGACAGTCGATCCTTTTATGAAACATACTGTGAAACTGGGATCTCCATTAAGTCTCATGAGCTATGAAAGAGCAACCTCTGAGACACTTGTGACATTGTTGAGATCTATTTTTAAAATCTAGAGGAGACACATGTAAGTCTTCTTCTTAGGAGAATCACCTGAGAAGACTTCAGGAAAAAACTACATTTGCTCTATTTAATCTCATTGCAGTCTTAGACAAACAACTGTGATGTTCTATAGGTCTCCTTTGCAATTTTCTTTCCAATAGATGTGTCCTTCTTTTGCATTCACAGAACTCTTTACTAAGAATCCTGGTGGATGTCTGTGAGGGGGGTGGGGGTGGGGGGTGGGGGGGTCCTCTAGTAGCTGAATCTCTTATTGCCTCTTTTGGGTCATATTGGGAGTCAATGTTGATCTGAGAGCAGGATAGTGCTCCATTTAGAAGTATGATCTTGTTAAGGGGGTTCGGAATTTGCAGCCTGCTCCCGGATCAGTGCTGATGGAACATGGCAAGTTGATGGTAGACAGCTGGAATGCCATTAGTTGTGACCCAACTGCTGGCAGCTCATCAAACCATCCGCCGGGGAACCGGAGTGGAGGGGTTGTCATGACGACCACTCCGTTACATAACCCGTGACTGGAGGAAAATGGAGACCCGGAGAGAATGGAGGTTTCAGGCTTATAGTGTGGATTGAGTTTGCCTCAGGGTGTTTTTCTGTGTGGTGAGAGGTGTGATAGTGGCTATGTAGAAAAGAGACTGAATGAGACAGTGAGAAATGTATTGTGTGCATGAGAGGATATACTGTATAGAGCAGGAGTCTAAAGGTATTGCTGTAAGTTTGGAATAAAGACACTCTACAACCTTATAAAGATGTTCTACTACTTAAAAATTATAACCAGAGAGTACAACTAAAATAGACATTTCTGCTCAATGGCATTCAATGCAGATACACCTCCTTATTCCGTGGTGTTGAGTGTGTTAAAATTACGAATGTATGTGATTAAATGAAGTTATCGCTTTTAACATGGACATACCAGATTTGATCTTAATTTGAGAACACTGTTATCATAACTTAAAATGTACAGTTCAAATAACTGCCCTGGATTTATCTTGTTGAGAACTTTCTAATTTTTTTTACAGTTTGCTGCTTTTATTTATGCTGTTGGTTGTTGTGTTTGTTGTCACTCTCATTTATTTGTCATGCAGCATTAATTTAAAGCTCATGTTTTTACTCAATGGTGTGATCGATGATTGTCCCCATCATTGTAATTGGGTGTAAAGTGTTGAGCCCCATATGTGTCTTCTCGGCAAGATAAAGTCAGAATATAAACGAGGAATTAGATGTTGGTCTCTGATCATCAACTGGTCATTTACCATGAAATGGCAGTTTATTTGACCTCTGACAATTAACAGCTTTTACTACTTCTATGGTTATAAATAATATTAAATGATAACATACGTAATTGATCTTCTATTTTCAGATTGAATTAGAATGGTAAATGGTAAAAAGCTCACCGTTCAAACATACTTTGGATTTATAATCGTCCATAGACATTCAGTCCAATTTTCAGTTCAAGCACCACCCTTGTTGTTTCCTTGAATATCTTGGCATCCGAGTGGACCAGAAGCTCATTCCAGGTGTCATTGGAAAGCTGAGCTCCTTTTGCAATGATTTATAACTTTTAAAAAGCAGATATAATGTATTTAGGTATTTGAGGCTTACAGTAGCAGTTATTGGAGCATAAAAGAGATGCTTGCTTTTGATGACTTAATAGAAATCATATTTCACTTTTTGAGTCTTTTGAAAATCTTTCAAACTGTGTTATTAGGGCAACAAAATCAACTGTATTGTTGCATCCCCAAGAATAAGAGCTTTAATTTGATATACGACTTGTTCATTTAGGTGCTATGTTTTCATATAAATATTTCTACCCCACTACCTCTAGGTTTCTAATTTTCAACGCGATTGTTTTGAGGCATTTCTTTTTTTCTTTTTAATAGCATAATGCAGAGGTGAAAAGTTCAGATTCTAAACTTTCAAATTATACCTCATATCCCTGATTTATGTATCGGAGACTTTAACGTTTTAAGCGTAAACTTTTTTTACGAGTTTAATTAAACAACTTCCCTCTTAAGTTGACACAACTTAAAATGCTACGGCAGCACAAACACTTACTTTTCTAAGTTGAAACAACAAGATTTTTTTTTTACAGTGAGGACAGAATAATATAATATTTCAGTTAAATCTTATGTAAGTAATTTTATTTGATGCTTCCCAGGTTAAAATGTATGGAAGACTACAGTATATGTAATTTGTAGGTTGTAAACACTTTATCTCTGTGGAACAAAAAAAATTTTGTTCTGTTTTTTTTGCCTGTCCCATCCAGCCTGACAAATCAACATTGACTCAACAAGTGGTGTGAGTTTAATGCAGGATTATCTGTTAGTTTGAAACAGTTTTTATTTTTGAAATTCTGTGTAGTGCTCATAAATTACACACTTGATCTCTGATAATTATTTAAATTTAGGTTTGTTGTGAAGTTGAAAATCGTAAGGAATTTAAAGATTCTGGTTCTGATTCCAAAATCACTGATCCATTTAAGTTTGAAACCTCAGTTTTTTAGTTTCCTACCGTTATCATTTTCTAATGGATGCGGTTATGAGGAAAATACCATTCCAGTGTGGATGAGAGGCGTAAACATGGCAAAATCCATACATTTTCAAACTAAAATGGATTAGAGTGGATGTGGTCTGAATTATGCAGGTTCCTTAACCATTCCATTAATGTCATTCCAAAATTTCTTTAGTACTTTTGAGGAATTGAAGAACTGGTTCTCGATCCCCAAATATATTGTCTTCAAAGCTCACGTAGGGCTTTAGAAGAATTTAAATATAGCTCATAAGCAGGCCCAGGTGGAATCTGCTGACTTTTAATACATTTTCTAAACTAATTCTGGTGGAAAATCTGTGTAATTTGGTGGAATGGATTTTTAACAAGCTAAACGTATAATAGAATTAGTCAAAATATTTCATAAATGAACATGCTTTGTGTGGGGGATATTTTGAACTTTATGAATGACTTTGAATTACAATTATGAAGAAAACGGTTTCAAAACTGCAAATTTTCTGCAGATTCAATGTGGGTCCACTGTAAAGTCTTATGGACTACTTTTATGGTAAGCTAAGCTGTGGTCACCATCCACTGTAAAGAAAAAAGAAGCCTGGGCATCCCATTCTACAATCTAAAAAAATCATAGGCAAAAAGTGTTTCAAGTAACATGAGTGTGAGTAGATGATCATAGAATTTTCATTTTTGAGTGAACTACCCCTTTAAGCTTGTCCTGTGAATTGCCTCCAGCTTTAGCACTTTGGCACTGGCATTCTGTTCAAGCAAGAGTTGCCTTGAGATCTGCTTACTACTACTACTATCTTTTTTTGCATTAGCAATACAGAAGTTTTTCAGAAAACTGTGACAGATGCACAGTCATCAATTAAATCTCTGCCCTCTCAGCATTTGCTCCATCCAGTCTAGACTCACTTGAGACACATTCTTGAGTTGCTTTCTGCCGTCCATTCTTCAGGATTAACCGCGACAGGCCTGTTCTGGCCGCCTCTCCTTCTAATGCATTCTACCCGTGCTCTACTTTTCCTGGAGATTATTCAAGTCACACGCAACCTGTCCATTTCCAGGGCATCTGTCATGGAGTAAGATGCAGCCATGGTCATCAAAAGATTGATGGGTGGTCTGGGACCTCAGGGGCCTGAATTAATTTTTAATGGCTGCCACACTGCATCCACCTTCCATCCACTTTTGCACATGTCCACCACCACTTAAAGAAAACGATGCTTCAGCAGGTTTTTTGTGCAGGGTTTGGCCCTGACGCTGCAGGTGCTAAGCATGTGTTGATGAGTGGGTGTTTGGTTATTTGTTATGCCACATTTGCCTTTGTGGATGGTGGTAAGGACTGGAATGGGTTTGCTTTGTTTGAACTCTTAGTGTTGTTTAAACCCCCATTACATTTGTTTCATTAAAGTGGCATGAAAACACACGGTAGAGCACTGTAAATGATTTATGGCAGATTGACTTCAATAACATTTATTCAATAGATATACCATAGTGACTTCTGCCATCAAAAAAATAAAAACAAATAATAAACAAATAAAAATTCTTACACTGTATGATCGACATGATCAAACAGGAAATCGACATGTTACGAAACTCCATACTGCCGAATTACTGACAGCGTGCTGCGCGTGTAATCGTGGTCACATGCACAATGTTGAGCACCATTCAGAGGCTGCATTGTCACTCTAAAATTTACATTTTACTACACTGACAGCTAGGTTTAGGTTGGGGTTTGGGTAAGGACATATGGTTAAAAAATATGCATTCCTGTTGACTGTATTACATCTACAACTACAAATACAACTCGATTTCGAACTTTCGACCTTCTATCACCGATTCACAGAGTGATCAGTCTGGTTTGAAATAGTTCCCATATTCATTCGATTTCACAGCAGTAACAATAACTGTATTAAGTACGATCTTTTGGCATAAACTATGGTTCCCATAGTAAATTGTTATTAATGTTTGCTACGGCAGTCATCACTATTTGTTTTGCTCATTTTTAGCATGCGGGTTTGTTCAAATCACAAACGCGAAGTATTAAACTCCAGCGTGTATACCTTTCCATTCTCTTTTTTTGTATAAAAAGCAAAATTGTGACCATTATGAAAAACTTATGATAAAATAAAATTTGTAGAATTGATATTTTTTCATAAAATACAAAGTTGGAAGGTCCCCTGTATAATTAACAGCATTAGCTGAGAGAGATTTCTTTCATATGTAAGCAAAACTGACATAACTGAAATATAACCAAATGATTCCGAATCGAACTGAATCAAATCGAAATTGGAATCAAATTGAGAGCTTCTCGGAACTCCTTGGCAACCACCCAGAAATGCCCAAGCAAACGCCTGGAACACTCTAGATTGCATTGCACCATCAGAACCCCTACACCAAGAGTGAGACTTCAAGGCTAGCAAAACATTGTGTAAAGCTGCAGTGCACTGGCGAGGAGACCAGATGCCAGTCTCTTTGAATGGATGTTGGAGGAGGAGATGCTTTGATAACTACCACATAGCAACCACTCACAACACAACGTAATGGCATTGAGTTTTGAACAGGCAATACCACTCATAATTTCTTTAGAAAATGTAAAACTCTAGTAATGATTTTACAATGGTAACAGTTACTATAGTAGCAATAGTAGTTTTCAGGAAAATATGGTTAAAATGCTACATTTTGGTAAGGATTCCTTTGTTGTTGTTATTTTTCTTCCTTCAGTTTCCAAGCAAAATAAACATTTTCATAAATTGACAGACACAACAAAGAGAAAGCGGTGAAATGAAGAGGACAGCTGTATTTTCTTCTATTTCAGTTTGAAAGGAAGAGAACGACAGAGCAAGATGAGGGAATTAATATGTGTGGCGAAATATTTTAAATTGACCAGAGAGGCTTTTAAGACTGCTGACAAGCTCCTTTTACGATGCTGCTATCAAACCATCTGCTATTTTCCAGTCAATTAAACCATTATAGGATTTGAGATCAATTAATCTCATCCAGTAATAGCTTTATATCCTTGTTTGCGTTCTTATAGCCCAATATTTCTGTGCACTCTGTCATAACAAGGTAAAGAAGTTAATGGTCTGTTGTTTCTCTTTTCATTATTATCTGTGTATTTCACTCTCACCACAATTTGTGGGAAGTAATAAGATTTTTTTTTTTCGACACATCACACTTAAAAGCAAACACAAACAAAGGCTAACTGTCTCTCTCTAAATAGAGTATATGATCTCCATCAAACACATTCACACAGAATGTCCAGATAACAATTCAACATTCAGTGCTTATGTAAAATCTCAGCTCATGCATGTAAACAATGAGAGTGAGAGGAACATTGGATGTATATCTCAAATAAGAAAACATTAAAGGATAGCAATATGGTCTTATGATTATGTATGTATTTTGTACAAAATAAAACATCTACATACTCTATATGTCATATAATTTTAAATAATCCCCAGAGATGGAGGGAGGGACGGATGGATGGAGAGAAGGAGGGATGGACTGATTATTGATAGATGGATGGATGGTGGGATAGATGGATGGATGGTGGGATAGATGGATGGATGCAGGTATTGACTGAGGGGTAGATGGATGTAGGAATGGATGGACTGATTATTGATGGATTGATTGAGGGATAGATAGATGGAGGGATGATGAACTGATGGAGGGATGGGTGGATTGATTGAGGGACAGATGTATGGATGGAGGGATGAAGGGATGGATGGACTGAGAGATAGATGGATGATGGATGGCGGGATGGATGGATGGATTAATTATTGATGATGGAGGGATGGATGGATTGATAGATAGCAGTATAGATGGATTGACTGATTGATTGAGGGATAGATGGATGAAAGAATGGAAGGATGGATGAAATGATGGGAAGTAATAAGATATTTTTTGAAACATCACACTTAAAAGCAAATACAAACAAAGGCTAACTGTCTCTCTTTAAATAGAGTATATGATCTCCATCAAACACATTCACACAGAATGTCCAGATAACAAATCAACAAATCAGTGCTTTTGTAAAATCTCAGTGCATACATGTAATCAATGAGAGTGACTGGAACAAATGTATTTCTCACACAAGAAAACATAAAAGGATAGCAATATGGTCTTATTATTATGCATGATTTATTTTGTAGAAAATAATATACATTCTCTATATGTTATATAATTTTAAATAATCCTCAGTGATGGAGGGAGGTTGGGAGGGAGGGATGACAGGATAGATGGAGGGATGGATGGACTGATTACTGATGGATTGATAGATGGTGGGATAGATGGATGGATTTATGGTTGGAGGGATTGATTTAGGGATAGATGGATGGAGGGAGAGAGGGAGGAAGGGCTGGATTGATGGAGGGATGGATGGATGGACTGATTATTGATGGATGGAGGGATGGATTGATAGATGGCAGAATAGATGGACGGATTTATGGATGGTGGGATTGGTTGAAGTGATAGATGGATGGAGGGAGGGAGGGAGAGTGAAATGGATGGATGAATTGAGAGATAGATGATTGGAGGGATGGATGGATAAATGTGTATATATGGATGGATTTATGGATGGAGGGAGGGATGGATGGATTGATTGAGGGACATATGGATGGATGGATGGATGGATGGATGAATTGACGGAGGGATTGATGGATTTATGGATAAAGGAATAGATGGATTGATGGAGGGAGGTAGGGATGGATGGATGATAGATGGATGAAGGGATGAGGTATAGATGGAGGGAGTGATGGATGAATTGAGGGATGGGGTGGATGGATTGATTGATGGATAACAGGATAGAAGGATAGAGCAATGGATGGATTGATGAATAAAGGGATAGATAGATGAAAGGATGAGGGATAGATGAAGGAGTGATGGATGAATGGAGGGATGGATTGATTGAGGGATGGATGGACAGAGGGATGATTAATAGATGAAGAGATAGACGGATGAATGATGGATGGAGGGATGGATAAAGGTATAGATGGATTGATGGATGGAGGTATGGATGGATGATAGATGATGGATGGAAATACAGTATGTATGTATGTATGTATGTATGTATGGATGGAGGGATAACAGACAGACGGATGGGTGGATGATAGATGGATGGTGGAATGGATGGATTGATATATGGATGAGAGAGAGATGGATAGATGGGGGGATTTATGGATGGATGGAGTAATGGAGGGAGGAATGGATGGATGAAGAGAAGGATGGATTGATGGATGGATGGATATTTAGCAACATCTTTGAGTTCCTCTGTCTTTCTCCTCGACAAGATTAATGCTGTTATGGAACTCGTCATCTGTGTCCAGTGTCAACAATGTCCCTCCATCTCTCCCACTGATCGAGAGAGCCCTTTCCTGACCCTGCTTGTAATTGAATTAAAACCACATTTAACAGAATGAAAAGGCTGGGATTTAATTAGCCACTGATGAAGGCAACAGGGTTCCTGAGACACGTGTATTCTGTTAACTCCTGCACTGCATGCTTCACAGAAGCTTAATGTAAAGACTAAGAGGACTGACATTCCTCTCTGGCTTAAATTTGCTATTGCATGCAAACATTGCAGCAAACATTTAAAAATGCACTAGTTATTTGTACTGCTAAGTTTATCTGCTTGTAAAGGCCAAGTCATTGTTTCCATTTAAAGTGAACACAAAATCAAAATTGACTTTGTTTCCTTTCTTAATACACATTTCTGGTCTTGTTGTGCATGATTCATTTTATTATTCTCAAGAAAATAAACTGGTTGTCTGTTAAACTTGATCTTAAGTTCCTTTTCAGCTGATGTCCTTTAGTTGCTGTTAACCAACAACCAAATAGCTTTTTAGGCATTGTTATAAGCTATTATTGTTGGTAGCGCAGCCCTTAAAATCTTGGCAATAGATTAAGCAGTAATAAAAACAAAGTAAGAAAGTAATGAAAATTCCCTTTGAGAAAGGTACTGTGGTGGTACAATAGTATAGTGATTGTATTAGATGGTAATACCATGGTACTTTGATTTATACCATGATACTGAATGAATACCATAGTCATATGCAGTATGACAGTATTACCATAGTACTGTGTAAAAAAAAAACATTAGAATTTTTCAAAACCAATTCCCCATTATCTTTTAATCGTATTGTCAAATGTCAGAAATGTCGTATTGTCAAATTATCACTGCAAATATAACAAAAAGAAAGGTTTCATAAAGAAAGCAGAAGGTTTGCATAACAATTTCATTAAATAATCTAATATAATGATAAAATAGACCTAGAAGTGAAGGTTTCTATAAGTATGTACACAAGCATCGCAGTGAAAAGCAGACCAATGTGTAAAGAATGTATAACAATTGATTTGACATCATATGTGTTTCTATTGAATGAGAAGAAACGGTAATATCTAAAGAACATACTGTATGTCTAAAAAGTCTATTTGAAGTCTTTGAAAAAGTGCTATAAAAGGTTCAGAAGAAGCAAAATAGTGGATTCCACTTTAATCAGCCCACATATTCGGTTTTGGCCTTGGCTGTTCAACAACATGTACCAATAAAATGGATTTTAACTCACAACATGCATACACATGAGAAGATGAAATAGACTGGTGATGTTGAAATTACTTTAACCGTATGTAAATTCACCTTACTTTCAGAAAACAGTGCTTCAATATTCAGATAACTTTGCATAAGGAGATTTGCAGATATAAAAGCAAGCAACTTATACGTTTCGAAATGTTTTCTGCTGCAGTTGTTGTGGTGTTGATTCACATTGTTTCTAGATTAATGTGCAGAGTGAGCAGATGCAGATTATTTGGCCCTGGCACAAAATGACCAGCTAACATCATTTCACTAATCATATGAGCAGCATCTGGGAAAGTGTGAATGAGTACTAGTCAGGTGAAATCACTCTATCACTCTATCTAAATGGACTATAAGAGCAGACTGATTGCTATAAAAGGAGGGAAGAAGTGATTCCAATCATTGTGTTCTTGTTCGCAATGGTTACCTCTAAAGAAAGATGTGCAGCCATCATTGCTTTGCATCAAAATGGCCTCACATGCAAGGAAATTGCTGCAAAGAATATTGCACCTGAAAGAACCATTTACCGGATCATCAAGAACTTCAAGGAGAGGTTCAACTTCAGTGAAGAAGGCATCAGGACATCCCAGAGTGTCCAGCATGCGCCAGGAAGGTATCCTCCTGAGGAGTCAGCCACGGAATCATGTCACCACCAGTGCAGAGCTTGCTCAATATTGGCAGCAGGTTGGTGTGAGTGCATCTGCACGCACAGTGAGGCGAAGACTTCTGGGAAATGGCCTGTTGTCAAGAAGGGCAGCAAAGAAGCCACTTCTCTCCAAGAAAAGCATCACGGACAGACTGAAATTCTGCAGGAAGTACAAGGATTGGACAGCAGAAGACTGGTGCAAAGTTATTTTCTCTGATGAAGCCCCCTTCCTACTGTTTTTGAAAATTGATATTTCGGAGAAGAAAAGGTGAACGCTACCATGAGTCCTGTGTCGTGCTAATAGTGAAGCATGCTGAGACCATCCATGTTTGGGGTTGCTTTTCATCTAAGGGAGTGGGCTCTCTCACAATTCTGCCCAAAAACACTGCCATGAATAAAGAATGGGATCAAAACGACCTTCAAGAGCAGCTTCTCCCAATGATCCAGGAGCAATGTGGTGATGATCCGTGCATTTTCCAGCATGACGGAGCACCATGTCACAAGGCAAGTGTGATAATGATGTGGCTCGGAGATCATTACATTGAAATTTTGGATCCGTGGCCAGGCAACTCCCCGGATTATAATCCCATAGAGAACCTCTGGTCAATCCTCAAAAGGCGAATGGACATGCAGAAGCACACAAATTCGGATCAAATCTGAGCACTAATAAGGCAAGAATGGATCACTGTCAGTCAGGATTTGGCCCAGAAGCTGATATCCAGCATGCCAGAGCGAATTGCAGATGTTGTGAAAAACTGTAATATATCAACACTGTAAATATTGACTCTTTGCATAAATGTAATGTTTTTGCCAATAAAAGCCTATAAAACTTATGAAATCATTATTTTCCAGTATACCATAGAAACACGTGAAAAAATTATCTACAAATACTGAAGCAGCTAACTTTGCAAAACACCAAAATTATGTCACTACCAATAATTTTGGCCATGGCTGTATATGGTTCATATGTTGCTGAGTTTAAACAACCTTTTGATTATACACCACGCTAAAGCTCAATTCTGGCAAAAGAAGGTTGCAGGTTCAAGGCCTGTAAGCAGTGAACTATGACACCAGACACTACTTGGCGCCTTTAACCCTCGGTTTGCTTAAAGAGAGATTTTCCCTGTAACATGTGACATAATTAGCTTTTGGACAAATGAATCTGCTAAATTACAGCTAGTCACTATTTCTGACCAATACATAATAATGAGCATTTAATGTTAACCTTTATAGTAGGTTTAAGCATTTGCAGTTCATCAAGAATAGTTTGCCCAAAAATAAAATTTATTTATCATTAAACACATTTAAACTACTCTTTTTGGTTACGTCAAGCAAAACAAAATGCATTTGGCATTCATGACGTCAAACTTGATGTGGTGCATTTGAAAGCTGGTGGGAAGATTATCGGGGGAAATTGATACTTTGAATAATGATACATTCATGGTGTTTTGTTCTTTTTGGACTTTGACAGATGTGGTCAATATGAAATGTCACTGTATAGAAAATAGCTGTGTGAAGATTCTTTAAAACATCTCTGAACAGTGTGTTTTCATTTAAAAGTGTAAAATTGACATTTAGACTATTGTTTTTAGGTGAATAAATAAAGGTACACTTCTAGTTTCAACATGATTTATGCTTCAGATCTTTGTTTTGTTGGATAAGAAAATCTAGCTTCATACCATGTGAATCCAAAAAGGATATAAGGATAGCTTTAATGCTTTTGTAGTTATTGGTACACAATCTTTGGAAAAAACAACACAAAAAAAAGTGTTTGTTTTTTTTCCCCCCATTTTTGATATTCACCATTGTCATAGGGTGCTGAAGTCAACTGATTTTAGTAATCAACTTGCCTATCTATGTGTAAAAAGTTAGATAACGTTGCTGCCTCTTTTTTTAACCTGTATTTTTGCAATTATAGATTATAGGTGAAAATTGCCATTTTTTTACCTCACTCAACAAAGTAATGGATTACTCAGTAAAAAAAAAAATGATCCATGGCTTTTAATATTTAGATTTTCATCATCATTCAAGAAAAACTTTTAACAAAATAAAAAATTTCAGCTGGGGAAGTGTCTGAAATGTAGTTGATTTGACATAGAATAGCCCCTAAGTTGCATTCTACAGAAGAAAAAAAAGATGGCTTATGGCTTATATGGCTTAAAATGTCTTAAAATGATTTCATTTTTGCCTGAACTATTCCTTTTATCCACTGCTGTGGGCACAAAGTGCTTCCTTTATTCTACTTTTTTCATTGTTTTCTCTTCTGATCAAATGAGGGCGATTTAGCTAACACAGTCAACACTGTTATTAGCTGAGCTTTGTATTAGCCAAGACAGGTGCATTTAGAATGAAAATAGGGAGCCTCTGGGGTCTTTTGTGGCTGAGGTTGTCCACCACTGGGCTGGAGATGGAAAACTGTTCTCTCTCTTTCCCTCTCACTCTGTTCTTCTCCCTATCAGCCCACACAGAATCCTCGGCTGCATACTCAGCACAATCCCGCACTGCTGTATTACCATCAGAGGGACCAAAGGCCTCTTCATTAATGAAGAGAGACAGCCACTGTCATAGCGTACAATAAACCCCAGTGAAACACATACCTCCCTCGAGAGAGCAGCTAGCACATTCAGAGCCGGAGAAATGATCTCGAAGTCTCGGTCACCCATTTTTCTTCCCCTATAATAAAAGAAAAGAGAGAAATGGGGAGGGAAAGAAAACCTAGCTGCCTTCTGGATCCCTTTATGGAAGTGCCAAGCTGAAATCTAGGGCAGCTTCATTGATTTTGAGGCTGCTGTATTATTAGCCATTGCGGCAAAGGTGATATGAGAGGTTCTAGCTAATATCCTGTATACCCAATGGTTTGGGAAAGGGGGGAAGGCTTAGTTGGCCCTGCGCTCGCAATGATAACCGCTGGCTTTGGTCGGCAGCTGCCGTATTGGATTGCGAACCCTTTCAACAGTGTCCGTCTCTCTGGGGAAGTGTTGGGGGGCGTGAGCCTGACAGGCTGGCTAAATAAGATAAGGGAGTCATTGTACGTGCCATCAACAGTCACTTGCTATCAAATATTCATGGGCGGCTGCCAATTCTTAAGTAAAAAGGCCAATTTGTTCTGGAAGACGTGCATTAAGATACGAGGAGGCGATAGAGGCTGCACCCTCGGGATCCCTCACGCAAGTCATGAGCTTCCCCGCCTACTTCCACAGATCTATTAGCATTGCACGCCTGTCAAAAGCAAAAGCTGAATGGGCATGTTTCATGCTAATAGCGGGTGCTAGAATGGACAGAATTTCCATTAAATCCAAAGATAGGTGATGGAGTGAAAAGAAACAGAGTGCAGGGCTGATAATCTGTGAATAAGTCAAGTCAGGATGAATAAGTCAAATTCGAATGGAGGTCATGGCTAGGGTTAGTGGTGGGCTGTAAATAGGGTTATGCGGGTAACTGATCTATAGAAAAAAGGGCTGGCAGAAGCTTTGCTGTGGTAAATATATGCTTTTCAGGAGAAAATAATGTGTGGTACCAAGAAAAATGCAATTCAGGAGCATTGGCATGAAAGTTAATCTTGGACTAAAAATTGTAGCAGAGAGACTATATGAGAGACTGTCAATATGCCTTCTCAAGCTTTGGCCCATAAAAGTATGGTCCCCAAAGTAGCCTCAGTCCATAACCAATGCCTCCACAATTGCAAAATTTTCAGGCTGATCTCATGAAAATCACATGACTGTGGCAACATTTTGGCATAATGATATTAAGTGGTCCCTTACATATAATGTCCAGAGAGTGGAGCTAAAAGCGAGTAAAAAAATTTCCGAAACAGATTGAAGTTTAAAAGGTTAATGCTCTATCGAGTTTTGAATGAACAAAACACACCGCCCAACCCTAAACCTTAACTGACCAATAGTGTCAGTAAAAGCAAATATGACGCTAAAACACGCTAAAGCAACCATTTTGTGGTTGTTTCTATGAAAATTTTGGCTCACGTGTCGACTTGCATGCTCACCAGAACTCCTACCCTTGTCCTTTACATCGCAAGAGCAGTTGAACTACCGCACAATTTGATCGCACAGACTAGAACAAATTTGGAAATGTAGTTGGTTATGTTATAGTTGGCGAAAAGTACGTGTTAAAGAACGGATAATCTGCAGACGAGCCAGACACAGCAACAACTAATGACGTGGGTTTGGGGCAGGACAACCTGTTTGGTTAACCAAAAGCAGACAGGGGGAGTGTGCAATTCTGCAATTCTGCAATTCTGCAATTCTGCGGTGAGAAGCCTCTACTATGGTGAAAGAAAGCTTTTTACAAAATTGCATGACACCAAGAAAACATCCTTTCAGTAGCATTGGCAAGACAATTATGCTTAGAGGAGGATGTTAATGCTAGCAGTGTAACAACACACAAGTGAATAGTGATTGGAATATTCTGGGCCAGAATAAACATTTATCAGATTGAAAAATGGTAGCAGAGAGACTAGCTCAAGAAAATCATCTCAGAAATTGTATTTCCATACATCTGCTCAAGCTTTGGCCCATAAAAGTATGGTCCCTGAAGCAGTGGTGTTATTTCCAAACTAATCACCTCACATCTTTAGAAGATTATGGCCTCAGTCGGTGAACCGCAAATTCCTTCACGGGTGCAAAGTTGACAAACTGTTCAGCGTATTTTTTTATGGAGGCGGTAAATACGGTTGGATCCGCTTGATTCTCGAAGTCCCTGCTTTGCTTCACCCTTAAGGCTAGAAATGAAAGATGAGGCAAGCTAGCTGACTGAAACAATCCAGAATAAAAAAAATAGCCATAAAATGCCTGGCTATAAAACTGCCCATCAGTTTGTGAATGGGTCCCTGTGGGGCAGTTCAAGCGGTGACAGCAGTGGGCTCCAAGTTGGAAGCTGCACGGGTGGCAAGGAAATTAGGTCAGTGCCAGCAAAGTGTAATGGGAATTAGAGGAGACATGGGGCATCCGACGACCACTGCCTGGCCGCTAGTAAACCGGCCACGAGAAACTCTAGGGAATTAATCATGACACGTCCAGAATATTGAGTGTGACATTCCGCATTTACCACACAGCGACAGGGAGAGAGAGGGGAAGAGATAACATAGATAATGGAGCAGGAAGTGAGGAAGCTGTAAAAGCTGAAATGCATTTAGAAGAGATGGATATGGGCAAGACAACAGCTTCTGGAAAATGACACCTCTGCAGATGTGCATGTCAAGTGTCTTGATTCGGTGGGAATCCATCTGTATGTTGTGGCCGATTATCTCAGCAGGCTGAATCATCATAGCTCGTTTCAGAACATCATTTGGAGGCTGTTTGAAAAATTGGGAACGGAAATGTTCCCCACTACTTCTAAACAGATTACCCTCTTAATGGTGGTGTTTATTCTTAATTGTAAACATTGTGTAGGAATCTCTATTGTAATTTCTCAAGTTCATATGAGAACTTTAAAGCAGAGAAGTAGTCTCCAAGGGGAGAAAGCAAACACTTCTCCTTTTTTTTGTTGTTGCTTTCATGCCAATACATGCTTAAGAGAGCGGAAACATCAAACTGTTACAAGGCAGAGAGTATATCATTTAAATCCATGAATGAACACTAAGACTCAAACTCAGAATTTTACAGCCATTTTGTTATTTTGGAACCACAGACAGAAACATGCAAAGTTAAAATTGCCACTGTAGATTTATAATAACTTAACTGACCTGATCTGAGCTGTAGCTGATGTGAAAGCGAAAACTGACAGTAGAAGAAAACAGTTCACGTTAAATGCTCGCTACAGCAGCCTTTGCAGCAATGTTGAAAATATGCATGCTATGAATTCCGTTCTGACACATTGCGAAAAAGGCAACGATGCACGAAAAAGAGCTTGCCAAGCTAGAAGCGTTTGCATCCATGTACTTGTGTGTTTCGTATCTTGAAGATGATGTAAATTCTTGTCTTGAAAAAACATTATCCTATCCCAGGTTAATAGTCATGTAAGCCCATTTTTGGCACACTGTTCTCTTCCAAAGCAAGATGGAGGGAGTGTTCGGGAAACCTGTTTAAAAAGTCATTATTTTTCCAATTCCGTTTGGTGACATTGGGAAATTACACACAACAGATTTAAACTAAATTGTGCTTCCTTTAAACCAATTGACCTCAAGCCTGACAGATACTGTTGTCAACAGGGCATGAAAAAGTGGTTCAACAGATTGTGCGTTATAGGTGATTGAATGTCTTGCTCTAACAGGGTGGACTTGTTGACAGAAACTGAAATGATGATGATACTATCAGCACAATGTCTTCACTATTTACATTCATCCTAAACAAACAATACAAGCACATTAGCTCAGGGGGCTTTATTATCATGTGTACACTTCACTTAAGCAATTGACTTTGACTGCTTGGCAACCACATATTTGATCGTGCCACACATAGCGTGTGAACTCTATATACAGGTGTAAATCCAAAAATTTAAATATTGTGGAAAAGTTAGTTTTTTTCTGTAATTTAATTCAAAAAGTGGAACATATTGGAACGTATATACTTCTAGATTCATTACACATAAAGTGAAATATTTCAAGCCTTTTTTTGTTGTAATCTTGATGATTACGGCTTGCAAATCCAGTATCTCAAATTTTTAGAATAAAGAATTTATAATATAGAAATGTCGACCTTCTGAAAAGTATGTTTATTTATGCACTCTTATGTACTTGGTCTAGGATCCTTTTGCACAAATTACTGCATCAATGCAGCATGGCATGGTCGTAATCAGCCTGTGGCATTGCTGAGGCGTTAAGGAAGCCCAGGTTGCTTTCATAGCGGCCTTCAGCTCTTCTGAATTGTTGGGTCTGGTGTCTCTCATTTTCCTCTTGACTATACTCCAAAGATTCCCTATGAGGTTCAGGTCAGGCGAGTTGGCTGGCCAATCAAGCACAGTAATAACATGGTCAGCAAACCAGTTACTAGTAGTTTTGGCTCCATGGGTAGGTATCAAGTCTGGCTGGAAAAGGAAATCAGCATCTCCATAAAGCTTGTCAGCAGATGGAAGCATGAAGTGCTCTAAAATCTCCTGGTAGATGGCTGCATTGACTCTCGACTTGAGAGTGGACCAGCACCAGCAGATGACATGGCACCCCAAATCATCACTGACTGTGGAAACTTTACACTGGACTTCAAGCACTTTACACTGGTCTTCCTCCAGACTCTGGGACCTTGATTTCCAAATGAAATGCAAAATTTACTTTCATCTGAAAAGAGGACTTTGGACCACTGGGCAATAATTATTTGCAGTAATTCATGCAAAATGAGCCCCGACCAAATATTGAGTGCATTCAGAAGGTTGACATTTCTGTATTATAAATTCTTTATTCTAATATTTTGAGATACTGGATTTTTGGATTTCCATGAGCTGTAAGCCGTAATAATCAAGATTAAAACAAAAACATTTCCAAGATATTAAATTGTTTTGAGATGCACCAGTATACTCTGTCAAGTAATATTTTCTGAATATTTTGGTATTGTGTGTGTGTGTGTGTGTGTGTGTTCAGGGTTTCTATAGTATCTAATTTTTAATTTAGTTTTTATTTCTGTCTAATTTTTAATTTAGTTTCATTTTCAGTTTTTCTTTCTATGCTGTTATTTTTAGTACATTTTTAGTTAGTTGTTTTTTAGTATATTAGGAGCTGCCAAAGTTAATGTTAAACTGATATCATTTTATGAATAATGACAAAATGAGTTTATATTATACTAGGGCTGGATATAGATATAGATCGTTTCCGATTCGCAGGCTCTCGTATACGTTCCGATAGGATTTGATTCTGATTGATTTTTGTATATTTCAACTATAATGTCCATTTTGCTTACATATGAAAGAAAGGGAATCTTCTGGTGAACTTGGTACATTACAAAAATTTTAATTTCTAAAAATGTATGTGTTATTAAATCAATAAGCTATTTATTTAACTGGTATAATAATCAACAGAAGCAAAACTTTAATGTAAATCGTAATCGATATTATAAGAATCGATATTGGATCGTTCAAACGAAGATTGTGCTTAATTGGAAAATCGCTATTATTACCCAGCCCTGTTTGGTGACACTTTACAATAAGGTTCTATTCCTTAAAGGGATAGTTCTCTCTCAGTGATATGATAGGTGTGGGTTAGAAATAGATCATATTTAAGTCCTTTTTACTATAAATTCGCCTCCCTGCCCAGTAGATTGCGATATGCACAAAGATTGTGAATCGACAAAAGCAAAAGAAGAAGAATTTGAAAGTGGAGATTTATAGTAAAAAAGGACTTAAATATTGATCTGTTTCTCACTCACATATATCATATCGGTTCTGAGGATATGGATTTAACCACTGGAGTCGTATGGATTTCTTTTATGATGCCTTTATGGACACCATTCGCTTTTATTGTATGAACCTACGAAGCTGAGATATTCTTCTTAAAATCTTCCTTTGTGTTCAGCAGAAAAAAGAAATTCACACACATCTGGGATGGTATGAAGGTGAGTAAATGATGAGAGAATTTTCATTTTTGCATAAACTATTCCTTTAACATTAGTAAATGTATGAAGTATGATTAACTTATCATGAGCATTAATATTTTACAGCATTTATTCATCTTGGTTCATTTCAATTTATAAAGTTACACATTTTTCTTTATTAGATCATAACTTATGAACTAATGTTAACATGCACAGCTTTTAATTGTTATTTTTTTTGTTATTATTAACAAGATTTGTAAATTAACATTAACCAAAACTAGTAAGTGTGGAAAATTATTATTTTAGTTTAATTTAAATAATTGAGTTAACTATGAATAATGAATACAACATTATTGTCAAGTGTTACCCCTAGTTTTATATGTTTCAGGTTGTTAAATTTGTAGTTTTAGTGCTATTTAATGGAATTTTCATGTTGAACAAAGGTGTGTTTTGAAGGTTTTAAATTTAATAACATATTGAGTCTCAAAATTGTATTTTTTATTTATTTATTTATTTTAATTATTGTTATTTTTTTTATTACCTGTATGGTAATTTGCAGTTAATGAAAATGTTTTCATTTGGTTTCAGATAGCACAAATTATACTGGAGTGTGTGCGTGTGTGTGTGTGTGTGTGTGTGTGTGTGTGTGTGTGTGTGTGTGTGTGTGTGTGAGTGTGAGTGTGAGAGAGAGAGAGAGAGAGAGAGAGAGAGAGAGAGAGAGAATAGAAGCGATTATGACATCTGCTAAACTTATGAGTCACCTGGTCTCCGGGGACAAAGGAAAGCCTCTTATACACAGTAGCACGCACAAATACACACATGCGTTTAAAAGCACACCTTAAAATCAGTCTGCTGATAAAAGCCTAAGCTTAATCTCCAAACTAAACCAGCTAAACACCAGCTTGGCCATGCTGAGAGACCATCGAAACATCTAAGGCTGGTTTAAGCTGACTTTTAAACATAGTTTGGATACAGTTTATAAATGCAAAATTATAAATGTAAAAAAAAAAGAGGGGACCTCACCTTCTCATTACAAACGTCCACCATGCCACTGATATGTTCACCTCAGCCCTTTGGTTGCATATTTTGAACCCATCATGGCAGAAACATGGCAAAACAAGGGAGGAGTTTCAGCCTGAGAGTACGCCTGGTGTCTGTCACCCTAATGAGTTCCCACAGGCCCTTAATATGCCATACATACAGATAACACTCATGAGTGGGTGACTCGCACAAAGAGAGATAGATCTGTCTATTATTGAAAAATACAAAGAGAATACAAGCATCAAAGTAATCGAATCAAAAGCAAATTCATATATGAATGAAAGCGGGATAGAGTTTATTTGAACGCGTGACATCCTGTGGTGAACTTAGCAGTTTGTCATTATATAGTCTTATTAATTAGGAAATAAAATAACTTTAATGCTTGACACATTATTTTGGTTGTGCTTTAGCTCATAAGCTATTCAGTGTTTTTGTCTCTATCTCTCCGCATTCTCTCTCTCTCTCTCTCTCTCTCTCTCTCTCTCTTTCTCTCCCTCTCTCTGTTTTGCTCTAGTATCTTAGCCTAGGTGATTCCACTGTTTCCTTGTTCACTGTCTGGCTGAGCTTTCACTATTTAAAGCTTTAACGATCACATAATCTGTCCACTTTGTACCATCGACAAACTGATAGGTTAAACTGGGAGCCACTGTAACATTTTATACTTTTCTTGAATATAAAGGATTTTTTTTCTGCTGGCCCGGTGAGGCCAGTATCTTAGATATTTAGCTGTCATAAAAATGTTTTCACTTTCCCCACCATGTATAAAAAAAGATATATATATATATATATATATATATATATATATATATATATATATATATATATACATACATACATACATACATACATACACAGTTGTGGAAAGAGTACAGATTTTCTTTACTTAAGTAAAAGTACTGCTACTGAAGAAATAATTCACTTCAGTACTAAGTAGAAGTACTAAGAAATATTATGACTCAAGTAAGAGTAAATAAGTAGTTTGCTGAAAAACTATTCAAGTAATTACGTTACTAGTTACTTTATGAAAATTATATTATATATAGTATATATGCTTCCATTTTTGAACACAGAAGTTTTGTTCTTGAAAGAAACTTATGCTTCCTTTCACCAAGGGTGCATTAAATTGATCAAAAATACTTTCAAAATCATTAATTGTGAATTATTACTACGGTTTGAAATAAATGTTTTAAGTGATATTTATTCCATTTTCATATACTGTGTCACTTATTCCTTATAAAAGTGCTAAACTGCTAATTTGGTACACAATAAAAGTTTCTCATTATAAGAATGATTGAAAATGGTTGGATTACCATTTTTTTCCTCATTTGCTGAGGTATTGTGTTACTTATATAAGTTGCTTTACACTTGCAAGTCAAATTTTGGTTTTAAAAATAGGCAAAAAGAAACATTCTCCTAAAGTCTATTGTTTTAGAGAGATGAAGGCTATTCCATGCATTACTGTTTTGAAAAAAAATATCTATAATCAGGATAGAGAGGGAAGTGGACGGCCAGATGCACCAAAAAAAGACAAGTAAATCAAACCTCTGGTTTGAGAAACAGACTCCTCAAAGGTCCTAAAACTAGCAGCCTCTAAATATACCAAAGTCCTGCATTGCTGCAAGAGGATTCTTGGACAAACAGAAAAAGTTAAAAATAAAACATTTATGTAAACATGAATAACCATCTATAACATTATAAATGTCTTTAAATTGTCTCTAAACTACATAATGTATATTGTGACTGAAACATTCCTATTTCAGGTTTATTCTCATTCACATATGTGCGAGTATATTGGCTATTAAGTTCACATACTGTACGAAACTAATATAATGCAATAAATGCAAAACTAATATTGCAGCAATTATACAGATATGGAATGAGATTATTAACCAAACTGATATCAAATCCTACATGCCAAATGAAAAAAATAAGGCAAAAATAAACATTTCACACAGTGTTTAGTGAGAGATATGATTGATTCAAACATTAAAAGTGTCTGTTCTTTATATGTATTATTGTATTACAATTGTAATAATAAAGTCTTAATTAACATTATGGTTATTCAACATATCGAGGTTAAATTAAGTAAATTGTAGCATTTGTTTACATTATGTTTTGTAATGTCTCATATATTCTTTATATAACATCCATCCCTAGCGCACTTTTGGCCTCTAGCAGGTCAGGCTTTTCAGACAGATAAACAGCAGAACATGGCAGGGACGTCCAGTACAGTACAGCACCGTGAGTGAGAGTGTTACCCACTAGGACAGATTATTTTGAACAAGAGGGGTGAACGCTTATGGAATTTAACACAGGAGCACAATGCCGAACTGATGCAGATTGATAGAAGCATAGAGCCCGTATGAGTGCACGATGTTGCGAGGAACCGGACAGCGGGGAAAAAATAATGTTCAGTGAAAAGTCAAAAGAATATCATAATGGATGTAATTGAAACTATATCAGATATTATTAATAAAACACTGGGGGCATGGGCATTTTTTGCCCCCATATTTTGAATTTCTGTGATATTTTTGTACATTTCTGTGGCATTTTTCCCTGTTAATTTTATCTCTACTGGCATTGTATCTTTCTAAGGTATTTAAAAAGTTTGTTTTAGACATATAGTACCAAGTAAACAAGATATCCCCACAAATGTCAAACTACATTGTTTTAATGTCTGAAGCAGTTAAAACATTGCCTTGAAAAATATACTCAAGTATTTACTCAAGTACTGTAACGAAAGTAGTTGTAATTCATTACTTTCCACCTCTCTCTCTCTCTCTCTCTCTCTCTCTCTCTCTATATATATATATATATATATATATAGAGAGAGAGAGAGAGAGAGAGAAAGAGAGAGAGAGAGAGAGATATACACACAATATACTATTATATTAATGTGTAAATATGATGTGTGTATATATACACATAACCTAATATTATATTTATATACATATACAAATAAACAAAAAAACATACACATATAATATTTAGTAATTTAATTATGAATAATAAATTATCATTTTATATTTACAAAAAAGTTTATGTAATTCTATGACAGTTGTAAATTCATAAACAATGGCTTTTGGTGCAATTTCGATGAAACGTCATCTTTTATAAGCAACATTTATGTGTGCTAAAAACAACTGTATTTACCAGTAAAAGACTTGAAATAACAGAGATTAAATTAAAAAAAGAGTGTTACAATCAACCCTATTATAGTGGTTGGATGCACCTGCAACAATTGAAACATAAATTAAATTAATTTATGGTATTTTAGATTACACCTCAGAGTAGTAATATCATTGCTTTAATACATATTAATACTGCTGCATAAACAACAGTTGCACCTGTATGGTCTTATAAATTAATAAATCAATTTGAATAAATTGTAATATTTATATTAAGAATTATATTTTGTAAGATGTATGTAATAATTACACATACTGTATATAGTGCATAATTTCTATAACATATAAATTATATAAAAATAATCATGTTTATTTATAGCTAAAGTGGGACCTACAGTATAGCTATCTTATATATTTATATATATATTTAAACATATTTAATATATTTATATTTTAACATACCGTATTGATCAGCTGATTTTTCCAAGTAGATCATAATGTTCACTACCAATTTTTACAGATTAAGTTTTCCAATTTGATCATACATTTTTTATCCAGTGACCAGTGACATTATAAGTATATTTTAACCAGCCACAACTAGCTTTAGATTCAAGAAATTTAGTATGTTACAATTGGCCACTGTTAAAATCTCTCTCTCTCTCTCTCTCTCTCTCTCTCTCTCTCTCTCTCGCCTCATTGTCATTCTGTATGACCATTCACACTAAAGCCAAGGTTGTGCGTCTCATTCCATGACTCACAATTCAGCTATAAAAATGGATGCAGGAAATAAAGAGAATGGGAAGAGAGACATAAACTGAAAATTGCTACAATTCCTCAGGACAGGGAGGGTACGTCCAGTCGTGTAGGTTATGACATAAGACGTCCACCACTTAAAACACAGAAAGCAACTCAGATAAATCTGCCAAGGCAAAGTGAACACGGAATGAGAAAAATAAACACGAGGTGAAGCAAAAATAGGCTTGAAGGCAGCTTTAGCGAGTCAAGGCCGAGTGGGATTTACAGCAGAGGAAGAGAATGACCAAAATGCCTCCTGACGGTCAAACCAGCAAGAGGAGTGTGACTCGCTCAATTACACTGTCATACCGGATCGAAACTGGACATGTTTATCAGAGAAGGAGACATAAAAATGGAATGAAAAACACCAGGAAAGGAATTATATAGGTGAAAATTGTGGCACAAGCTCAATGGGGAAATGGTTCTTTTAAGACACATAAAGTTCGATTTCCATTTTATTGGCTGTTTTTTTAGAATGTGGCTGTAGTCTTAAAGATTTTGTGATAAACTTCATCGAGAGATAATTAAAATGATATTAAGAACTGATTTCAACATTCATTTCACATACTAAAAATCATTTTGAAAAAAATATTATTTGAAGCCTCATCTTTATTTGTGATAAAATGTATAAATAGTGTAACAAACTGTCATGAGGAAACATCACTCTATCTACATACATTATGTCTGGGCACCACCAAAATACGTTTTCTGTGAAACTCAAAAGGAGAAATTCTGCAGAATTTACATGCTGCTCTTTTCCACACAATAATAGTGGAGAATGACAGCTTTTGTTTGAGGAGCCAACATTTCAATGAAAATCTTTCCCTATGCCGGAGCTCTCAAAATATCATTCACACTTGGTCATGTTCAAAAATGGTGCATTCCGATTGGTCATGAGACATGATATTTGCAGCCTGATCTCATGGAAATTATGCAACTTTTTTGGCTTCTTACACGTATCGCAGCAGTTCCAATGTTGAATGTCCACTGAATGGCACCGAACGTGTGTTAAATTGTCTCCCAAACAGATGTGGGTTTTAAAAATGTATGCTCTATTAAGTTTTAAATCAACAAAAACGACCAACCTTGCTACCCTAAAGCTGCAGGTTGTTCAATTTACAACGAATTAAAGCAACACAGTTCTAGAACATTTTGTGACAATTGATTTCTTTGCTTTCTGTCCAATTAAATTTTTTACATTTCAGTTAAATTAATTCAATTAAGTTGGGACTACATAAATACTTTTTGTAGCATTGATGAAACTGAGAGGGGGATTTCCATTTCCCAGCATGCTTTGGATGGGACTGAATGGGGTGAACAAATTAAGTGTTATTTTATGCATTTTTGAGCAAGATGAGAATAGGAGGAGATTTGTTGATGTTTAATGTTCCGTTATATTGGTATTTAAAAAGAGTGTTTGTTAGGAAGGAGTTTTGGGGGTTACTGTTGTGGTGAAGAATGGCAAGTTGAGAGTCCATGCTTAAGTTGAGCATGGACTTTCATGTTCAAGTGATGTTTGATTCGAGTGCTGCTGAGATCTGTAAGCAGTTGCTATCAAATTGACAGTGCAACAGTTTCACTGTCTTTACACTTGCTCACCTGGCATACAGTATGCTAATGATAAATAAGATAAATTAAGTTGGACCAACATAAGCACAATTATTGAAACTTTATTAAATTGAATATGACTAACCTAATAAATTTGAGTTAAAACTATTATAGTACAGTCATGTGACCAGGGCTGGACTGGGAAGAGAAATCGGCCTGGGATTTTATATAGCAAAAGGGTCAATTGGGGGGGGGGGGGGGGGGGGGGGGGGGTAGATTAGGTAGTTCTGCAGAATGCGGCGGCTAACTAGCTTATAGCGGCTCATTCGGCCCATTTGGTGACCGACTCACCGGCCTGCTCGGTTTTCCCAATACACAGTCCGCTCCTGATCGGCCCCAAAGTCCGCCGGCCCACCGGGAAAATGCCTGGTACGCCAGATTACCAGTCCAGCCCTGCACGTGACCTAATTTAACTAAATTATGTTGGCTCAGTGAAAATTACTTAATTGACTGAAATTAAATTATTTGTAAAAACTCTCAAATTCAATTAAGTAAGGGTAATAAAAAAGCTAATGAGTACTCAAGCAAATGTGTAATTTTATGGTGTGTCTATGACACTTTCGGTTCAAGTGTCGACTCCTGTGTACTTCAGGACTCCGATACTCTGGTCCTTTGCATCACAAGTTCAACGCTCTATCAGTTGAGCTACCGTGCAATTTGATCGCATTACAACAAGCTTCTAAATGTAGGTCTATAAGTAATGCAAATTTTTAAATGTATCTTCTTACAAGTAAGCGCTATAGTAAGTGTTTAGATGTCATGAGGTGACGTTGTGCAAGGAACAGGGCAAAAACTGTGTTTATGAACTGGTAATCTGTCATTTTACTAGTGATTTGTGTGAAAGGGAATAAAAGTCATTGTTGTTGTATAGCACCTCTAATGTTAATTTCACCTAGAAACTGCTGTGATACGTACAAAGTGCCACGTAAAAATCATTTAGCAAAAATATTGGTAAAGTAACATGATTCTATGAGTCCAGGTTATACCAAGTTAACCTTACGAGACTGCAAAAAATGACTGGAAATATTTACCCTTAGAATTTGTCCCCAAAAGTGATTGTATGCTTCAGCAAACGCTGTAATGACAAAGGCATAAAGTAAGTTTTAGTTTTGTTGAGGTATTCAGTAAGCAATCTTTTTGAGGAACATATTTTCCAAGAGATCCCATTCAAAGCCTCCTACACTTTTGACTTTCAGTGTTCTCGCTGGTTCCCTCTGTAAGATTTACACAAGGGAGATCCTTTTCTAATTACAGTCAATGCTTTAAAATGCCAGTGTGCAGCGATCGCTAAAGGATGCAGTGTGAACGCTCCCCTACGGGTTCCTTGGCAGAAGTTGGGCAATTAATCCAGAAATTGAGGATCTCATTCCCGCAGCAAAGCCGGCCATGAGGCCAGTGATACCTTACGATCCAAATATATCAAAAGCTTAACCAAGACCTAAAAAGAACACTGTCTTGAAGTCCACAAGATAGGGACTCTATTCTCAGTTGGTGCCAATTTCAATGAGGGGTGGAAACCCCATAGTAACATGTGCCTCTACAGCACTGTGCCATACTATACCAGCATGCCTGTGCTTTAATTAGAATAACCCCCTCAGGGCAAGGCATCGTGGGATGAAAGGTGGGGCTCCTCATTTACAAATCCCTTTTCCTCTTCTTTTTGCCTATGACAGACTTCAAACAGAAAAGAGGGTGCTATCTACAGAGCTGCCTTTTCCTCGATGAAAATCGAAAGCCGTAGAGATGGATAGAGCCGAGCTAGCACAGATGCTGAGATGCATCTTTTTCATGCCAGCTTCTGTGTGTCACCGACAAAGTGCGGAGAAAGGTTATGCTGATTAACAGAAGCGCAGACGTGGAGCTACAGGCCCTTAAGTTCAGAGAACTCAGAAATAGAGGAGAGAGACAGACAGAGAGAGAGAGAGAAAGGGAATGAAGCTAGAATGAAGGAAATGCAGTAAAAAGGTGAAAAAAACTGTAGTTGAGTGTAGAGCTTTATTCGGACTACTTTAAATAATGAGTAGCTCGTAGAGAAGCTACTGTTTCAAAGTTGTTAAACTACAGTCAAGCTACCCTTTTGGAAATGTAGTCAGCTACTCTACAAGCAACTTACAATGATAAGTAACTAACTACTATGAAGTTGTTTAATGAGGCAATATCTTTTTAATTAACTATCAGAGGATATAATAAATGTTCACAATCAGGGCGTTATTTAAAGACGTAAAGGTGTCAAATGCCATACAGAGACTTGAATTAAATTTATTTTTACTACTTATTTCACGATTTTACATGCCATGTGAAATATTTTGATAAAAAAAGATGTAAATACGTTAAATGCCACACAAGGAGTTCTGTGCAGTGACTCAAATGAATCAGTAAATCCAATAAATAGGTTACAGTTTTATTTAAACTACTGAGGCCTGTTGCACGAAGCTAGTTGAAGAAACACAGAGATTCAGTTGACAAAACCAGACAGAACCAAACCAGTTTAGATTGGGTTTGGCGATCTCAAGACATTTGCTACAAATGGTCTGCACATATATAGCACCTTTTTGCTTTACACTGTGTCCCATTCACACACACATTCACACTCATACACTAATGGCGGCAGAGCTACCATGCAAGGCGCTAGCCTGCCATTGGGAGCAACTTGTGACTCAGTGTCTTGCCTAAGGACACTTCGGCATGTGGAGTCGTGTGGGCCAGGAATCAAACCACCAACCCTTTGATTAGCAGCCAACCCGCTCTACCACCTGAGCCACAGCCGCCCCCGTAGAAACGTTTTCTGTCATCTTAGAGTTTGATTCAGATATGATCATGACGTTTGTCAAAAACAGCCAATGCGTGAAGCTAGCTTGGAGAAAGTTGGTGCGATTAAGCTTTTACATTCATTTAAATTAAAAGCATAATATTTTCTAATGAAGTGCAAGCCATGTCACTTTTTGTAATAGTCTACAAATAATTTTAGTTTTCCAGTATACTTGTTAAGGTGAAAAGATTGGTTAATAACACAAAAAATGTGTCTTTAAAGTGTGAAAATTACCTTACGAGGTGTTCATGATTACGCACTGCATACAGGTATAGTATGTAAAGAAATGCAAATAAACTCAATATTACATTTTTAATATGCTGCTCATAAGATACAAGGTCACCTGATCTCCCAAATAACCTATTTTATATTTCATCTTAATATATACGTCTAAGTTATTTAATCATAATATATAAATCTAAATGTATTCAATATATACATTTCCCCATGAAGCACACTTTAATTTGGAGCTTGAGATACAGTGACTTTATCACTTTACTCACATCTGATTGGTTCAGCATCAGTTTGCGATCTGTAACCCAGAATAAAACCTACTCTGAAGCAGGTTAGCCATGAAGGTAAGTTGATATTACGATGAACACTGGTAAAAAGCCTGCAAAGACTCAAATTATACGTCATCACAAGCGGTCCACCGCGATTTGGTATGATTGCGTTCATATCAGCACCGAATCATACTGGAGTTTACATGAGCCGTACCCCAAACCAACTTTTCAAGGGGATTTGGTTGTGGTTTTCGGGTGCTCATCCGAGATCGGAAAACAGTGTACATATCATCCGAATGAACCTAACTTTGATGTCATTCGAACCCGGGTGGGCAGCAAAGGTGCTAGTGTGAAAGCACCCTGATTCAAGTCACATCGGGACTTTGGTGTAGTGACTCAAATGAATCAGTGAATAGATACTGACCACTTCTTGTTTTAAAATTTTAACATGATCACATGGGAAGTCCGCATGTTCTTTCTAAGAGTTCTGGTACCCTACTGTACGATCGGCCAAATTAGGCCGACTCACCAAAAAGCGCCATCTCCTATCAGACATTTTTGCATCGGCTCCCGTGTGTTTGCCTTCCACTTGTGGCATGACCAGAAGCGTGTTGCGTAAGCAGCATGGGAAACTCGGGTTCCGAACCAATGAATCCAGGAAGTAAATCGCATTTGCATAATCAATGATGAGCGAGATTCGGAGGTTGCAATTTACCTCTAATGTAAAATTTTTACTCCACTGATGGTTAGGTTTAGGTTTGGGGTTGGGTTGGGGATACAGTTTATATAATATGCATTCCTGTTCAATGTCTCACATCCTGTACAGCTGAAAACAACTCGCTTCACTACTTGCTTTTGGTGCCAAACCGTGGACATTTCACCCAGAAAATAGAGCTTATACAGTTTATGCCAATACACCCAATGACACTTATCACTTTTGCCACTGGGGGCAGTGTTTTCAATTTCAGAAAGCACAGACTGATTTTAAAGAAAAGACAACCTACTGTTTCCGATTCCACTGTGAGATCAGTCTGGAGATATTATGCAAAATTAATTTTTTGCTTAAAAAAACACAGATGTCAAATGCCACACAGGGACTTTGGTACAAACTCAAAGAAATCAGTGAATAAATACTGCCAATGTGTGAAGCTTGGAGAGAGTCTACGCGATTTACTTCTCGCAAGTAATTCAGCATGATTTACGTCTCCTCTGAAGATCAAGAGAACATTAGAAGTTGCTATGGGGATGAGTCGACGCGCCTTCTTGAGACAAAAACCAAAGTTCGCTTAAACTAAACTCAAACTTACCTTGGCAGCGATAAATTTAGATTTTGATTATTTATTTATTTATTTGTTTTTATTCATCCTCGTGTTGTTCCAAACTTGGATCATTTTCTTTTTTCTGTGGAACACAAATGCCACTCATTGAATAATTTTTTTGCATTTTAAACTTAGCGTGATGCGATCGGTTACAAGACGTGTGGCAACCAAGAGCGTTTGGATCACGGATATAAAACTTGGCAAGATGCATCTTCACGTTCCAAGTTTGAATATGTGCAAGCGTGAAAAAGTTTTGAGAACTACAGCATTTGGTAAGATTCCCATTAAATAACGTCTTAAATTCTGATCTGATCCAAATACAATGCTAATATTTTCTGCACAAGTCGTTTTGACTACTTTGGTGATGCCTTTTTGGAGGTCTGTACATGCTTTTGTTGTATGGAAATGATGATAGAATTTTCCTTTTTAGCATTTTTACTTTTTTCCATAATCCACATGAAACAACTTGCAAAAACATTCCCTACATCTCACAAACATCAGCATCCCCCAACAGTCGTAAAAAATATCTGTTATGCCCAGAAAACAGCTGCAGAGTGGAAACTTGGATGTTGCCTCTGGCTCGTGTTACCTCTGGTTCTCCTGACATGGTGAACATTTCACTCTTCAGCACAAATCTCCCACCAGATGGCTATTTAACTTAGAATTTCTACCCAGAATTTTAGTAAATTGGTAAAATTAGTATTTTAGCATGTCAGAGTATAAATAGCAAAGAGGCTTCCATTTAACTTTAGCCTATACTGGGTTTCTTCCATATCAATATAACGGAATAGTAGGAGGAATTTAGGAGAATCGTCTGAGCCAATGTTGATACAGTATATCAAAATGAGTCGCTTTGGATAAGAGCATTTGCCATATGTAAAATGTAAACATTGAGAGGTATGTGTTAATTGTATGCATTGAGAATACCAAAGAAAAGCTATTAACTATTATTCCCAAAAAGCATTTGCCTAAACACAACTAATCAGATTTTAGTCTACAAGCCTTAGTCAAGACAAAAACACATCTGAAGTGGGAGAAATCAGACTTTTTTTTTTAATGGCAAAAAAACAACAGCTTGTTTCTTCACATACATAGGCTGTTTAATTCGCCCTGATGTTTTACTCGTCTCCGTTACATCCAGTCAATTATTCTAAAGCTCAGATGATGGGTTTCTGGCCAGTGGGACTAGTCGAAATGCAATTACAGGTTTGAGAGTCTCAACACATTGCAGAACTTCTAATATAATGGCGGGATGAGCTCTCAATATAATGTGACCTGCCTGACAGTAGAGGTCTGTTGAGACTTCTTTCCATCATTTAAGTTGTCCTAGGGCTGAGCGGTATTATGGTATATACTGTGGAACTGTAAAAAAAAAAAATGTGTCAGTAGAAATAAAAAAAATAAAAAAACTGTTTATGTTATTTACACATGAGAGTGATTAGGGTTTCTATTCCTCTTAACAATACTTTCTGTACTTTCGAGACAGAATTATTTGGAAATAGGAAATACAATTCTATCAGGAAGACTCGCACGCTTGAGTGAAATTTAAGATGACATTTAATTGATGAATATAAAACAGAAACGTAATGTATCTCTTTGGCGTAGGCCCCGTCTGGCGGTCCGAAGAATTTGTACTCGGAACCATCATATCCTGCCTGAGATAGGAGGCAGGGGTGAGGAGCCTACCCCCGTGCAGGATGGGACTCAACTGGTGGTGGTGGGGTGGTGGAGGTTGCCGTGTTAGCACACTGAAACAGCAATGTGAGCTTAGCAATGGCTTACATGTGATTGGCTAGGAGTTAACCAGCTAATGGTGCGATGATGTACAGGTGATTTTGATTAACTAAAAACAACCGGCTCATATTTGACAACACTGGATGCGCTATGTGTTTCATGCTGCAGATTCAATACATGCTTTTATAAAAGCATTTCATCTGGAAAGAGCACCAATTACAATATATGTCAATAGTGGTACTATTCTTATGACTTGAACCAGTAAGCTGCCATTTAGTAATGCCCTAGCAATGCACTTGTAACCAATCAAAACACCCTGACATTGCATGAATATAAACAAGTATAAAAAAATAATTCAGTATACTGAGGTACTGATTACAAATAACATGATGATAAATGCAATCAGTAACTTAATCTAATAGATTAATTTTTTATGGTAAACTAATCTGATTACTTTTGGATTACTTTCAACCTAATTCTGTTTTATTTTATGTGACATGCATTTGAGTAGGATAATCATTTTAACATAGAAGTACAAAGAGGAATAAAATGTATTCCATTCTTTATTACTAACAAAAAGAGCCTCACAAAAAGAGCTCCTTATGACATCATTAAAATGTGCGTTAAACATTACAGGAATAAAATAAATATAAAATGACAATGACAGTGCAAGGCCAGAGTTTATTATTCAAAACAATGAGACAGCAAGTTCATTTTAAGTGCATAAAACAATAACAGCATTATGAACATTAGCTTTCATCTAAAAACACTGAAACACTTTTAAAACGTACTGCTTACTGAAAGTCCATCCACTATTACAAAGCTGACATAACGTAAAAGGAGCACATGCTCATTTTTGGGGTTAGAATATGATGATATTGATATGATAATTATGAATACATTATTAACAATTTTCTGCATTGCCTTGTTAATATGTAATCATGCAATCTATAAAAAGTAACTGTTTTTGGATTACAAGTATTTTAAAATGTAATTTAATCCAATGAAATGCACTTGATTTGTGTAATCTGATTACATAATCCAGATTAAATGTAACCCGTTACTATTCAGCACTGATTACAGTATATCTTATTTTATAACAGTGTGTTTTACAGTGTAAATACTTTAATTAGCATTTTGTCCAGAATCTACCACTACTTACATCCTTATAAACACCACCTACCTTAATTTATACTAAAAATTACTAATACAATGACGTACTATGATGTTGCACAACAAGGGTGAAGGGGGTTTAAAATTTTTGGTTAAAACAAAACCCCAGACACACACTAAAAGAACAGACAAACCAATTTTGTATTTTCTCTCTTTGTCTCACCTTACAGTAGTGTGCGAGCAGGTCGATTACCTTTTCTTGTGTTTACCTGTCAAAATAAAAGTGTTCAAGACTGACAGACACAAAAGGGCTTTTTAAGATTTGTGTTGACTGGAGGAAACAGGCTTTCCTAGTGAATTTAAGACCTGACAGTGATGAAGTGTTAGTCGACTTTACTACCACACAGTGCAGGAAGAGTCTTCAAAGACTAAGGACGCTGACGGTATCATTAGCTTTTAGTCTGCCTGTCTCTCTCTCTCCCCCACCTGTCTGTCTCTCATACACATACTCACAAAGATTGGTTTTTATTCAAACTAACAGACTTCATATCTATGAGGAAATTGATGACAGAATCTTTACCTTTGGGTGAATTATCCCTTTAAACAAACACAGCAGTAGTAATATTTTCCTCCATTGAGTTCATTCAAGCTGCTCTCATGTAATACGCAGATCTACTGCTTTTCATCTAATGATAATAATCGTCTTGCTCTCTGCAGAAACCTGAATTATAGACTCATTTTCTGTTGCAGTGGAGTTTTTAACACTTCCTTCAGTGGTGTGAAAGTAGCGGCAGACGCAACACCTTACTGCTTCTAATTCAAGCCATGCGGCCCTGGCCTGTTTCAAACGCATGTACTTCCGATTCACGAGGCTCTCAGAGAGAGAGCAGGCTGATTCATGTGATATCATGGACATTTATGCAAAAACAAGTTCTATCGGGAAGACACGCAGGCTTGAGTGAGGTTTAAGATGCCATTTATTTGATGAATGTAGAACAGAAAAGTAATGTCTCTCTTTGGCGTAGGCCCCGTCTGGCGGTCCGAGGGAGTTGTACTCGGAAACATCATATCCTGCCGGAGATAGGAGGCAGGGGCGAGGAGCCTACCCCCGTGCGGGACGGGGCTCAACTGGTGGTGGTGGGGTGGTGGAGGTTGCCGTGTTAGCGCACTGAAACAGCAATGTGATATATTGTGAGCAGACTTATAAAGCAATGGCTTACCTGCGATTGGCTAAGAATTACCCAGCTAATGGTGTGATGATGTACAGCTGCTAGTCTTCCCGCTAGAACTACGCTGCGCTCACATTTATGTGATTCATTCATTGCATGGCAGTTACAATGTGAAATGTCCACCGTGTGGCGCTAAAAGCGAGTTAAATGTTCTCCCAAAGCGATGGTCGTTTTTAAGGATTTTTAATGCTCTATCAAGTTTTAATTCAACAAAAATAAACCTTCAACCTAAACCTAACCGACAGTGTCATAAAAAGCAAATGCTCAATGAAAAATGCAATTGCAGAAGCAACCACATCATTTCGTGGAGCTTCGATGACACATTTGTCTCTCGTTTAGACTCACATGCTCTTTAGGACTCGTACCCTTGTCCTTTGCATCGCAAGTGCAAAGCTCTATCAGTTGAGCTACTGCGCAATTTGATTGTGTTTGAACAAGCTTGTAAAAGTAGTTTATATAAATAGTATCTATAGAAAAAGTGTTTAGGTGTCATAAGATAGCATTGTGTGAGGAACAAGGCAAAAAGTAAGTGTTTATGAACTGATAATCTGCAGTTTTACTTGTGATTTGTG
This sequence comes from Moxostoma hubbsi, assembly GCA_032164185.1. Taxonomy (NCBI): domain Eukaryota; kingdom Metazoa; phylum Chordata; class Actinopteri; order Cypriniformes; family Catostomidae; genus Moxostoma; species Moxostoma hubbsi. The sequence goes on from JAVLUX010000006.1 coordinate 49,361,400, forward strand.
TGAAAGTGGATAAAAGCCATTGTTGTTGTATTGTCTCCAGTGTTATTTTCATCAGGAAACTCCTGTGCCACGTAAAACTAGCCATGTAAAAATCACGTATGTATGGTAACGTGATTCTGTGAGACTAGGTTGAACAAAGGCTTTGTGGACTAACAGCACACGGACATAACAAACTTCACCTGCTTACCTCACACCTCAACTAACACTCTGCTGCTTTAGACATCACCCCCAAACACTTGGACACAACAATGGCTCTTTGTTTCCCTATTGTGTCCCCTCAGGGCCACTATTCTTCATGTTCTGATAAGACATGGGTCATATTGACCCCCTCGGCTACTGCACGCATGTGATATTGCTCTCTGCTTGTGGAGAAATGCCCCACTGATATGGGCTCATCACATTCCTTTCAAAGCCCTGAGCTGAAGACATGTTCTAATGAGACTGTAATTGCCTGTGTGCATTAGTGGGCCAAAATATAAAAATAAGCTACATTCATATTTACACAGGGGCACTGAGAGACAATACAACAGCTAGCTTTCTGTATTTTTTTTTCCTTCTATTTTTGTCTTGTTTTTTTTTTGTTTTTTTCTTCAGTAAAAATACTTAAAACATCCCTAAAACAAGATACATTTACCTAGAAAAAAATATATTAAAAAGAAAGATATTAAAGAAACTGTTCACCCAAAATAAAAAATACTGTCATGATTCACTCTTAATGAATATCCCGGTCTGTCTTTTCAATATGTATAGTACCTCACTTTAAAGCTTAAAAAAGAACCCAAAAGTATCAGAGGGATTAATGATTAATCTGAATAAAATCAAAATCGCTATTTGACGTAGTGCTGCAATTTAATTCAATAAATAAATAGTCTACACACGCTGCTTGCTGTGCTTACTGTATGTGTGCAGATCTGTTCTCTGTGTTGTATTGCACATTCTCAAAGCATGTTATATTAACAACGGTCTTGAATTGCACGTTAGCGTAATTCCAAATATGCTTTGCCGTTAAAGGTTAGCCTACTATCCAAATCTAAAGTAACCTCATAACACCAGGTTTTTGTTGACAAAAGAGTGGATGAGAGCATTTCTCTACTTTACAAGGGCATTGCCAACTCAACCGATTCCTTCAGTGTTCCACCAAAATAAAGGGTTTTACAGAAACGCATGGCAATGGCGCATGCAAGTTAAGAAATTATTACATAAATATGGTATTGCTTTATAACAACAATAATAATTATTATCATTATCGTTATTGCTTTTTGATAATATTATAAAAAAATATTTCCGTACAAATGTATCAAATTAATAATAACTTATTATTTCATTAAAAAAAAATACAAAAAAAAATAAATAAAAATATATATATATAGGTATGTTTTCAGTAAAATTAAAATTCTTTATTCTATAAAGTACTGACTACATTTCTCCCAAATACAAATATTGTCATTTAGCGCCCTCAGATCATCAACGATCCTCCACCAAATTGCAAAGTGAGTGCGAGACACTGTTGATTGTAGGCCTCTCCAGGTCTCCGTCGAACCATTAGACGACAAGGTGGAGGATCTTTGCATTATTCAAGATCTGAAAACACTGCATCTTTTTATTTTGACCAGTTGTCATTTTATGCAAATAAATGCTCTACATGACAGTATTTTTATTTGGAATTTGGGAGAAATGTTGTCAGTAGTTTATAGAATGAAACAAAGTTTTTTCATTTTACTCAAACACATACCAATAAATAGTAAATCCAGAGAAACTGATATTTTTGAAGTGTCTCTTATTTTTTCAATATATATATATATATATATATATATATATTAGGGCTGTCGATTTAACGTGTTAATTCAGTCCGATTAATTTTACAAAAATAACGCGTTAAAAAAACGCGTTAAAATCGCATGCCCATGGACCATAATAATGAAGATTCCTGAGAAATGCAAGCTTGTAGTACCACCTGTTTACTCCGGAGGGCAGTAAGTGAAACTTCAGCTGTGTGAGCAACGCACAGTTTATACAGTGAAGAAAACACTTCAGTAGACAGTAGCTGCGTCCCAATTCGCCTACTTATACTACGACCTAAAAGTATGTACTCTTTTTTTGAAGAAAATGTACATACTTTTGAGTGTGTAGCAAAAGAGTATGCACGTTCTGGGACATACTACGAAGACGTCATGCAATGGAAGAGAACGTGGTTGCCTAGTTACGCACACCGCGACAGTTAAACAAACATTCTACATTCCATTCATTCTTATATGTGCAATGCAATGCAGTGCAATGCGCCAGTTAATGAGGCGCTCAGTATCTTCATTGGACCCTACAAGATAAACACGGTACTTTTTTTGCACAACACAAATCCATTAATATTATGAGACAATAAAATATAACTTTAATTAGCGCTAAACGTTTAAGCTCTTACACTTAAAAACTGAGGGCGCATCTCCGCTGCCGCATCCGGCCGCCATGTTTGCATCATCTCAAAGCTCCTCCCTCCCGCACGCAATGGGTTGTGGGCAATATTAGCCGTTAGAGTGTGCATCGATCTGCACTTCGGATTCTGACCGGAAATAGTAGACCATCCGGGTATCTTTGGAACACTCATTTCAACATACTACGATTTAGGACGTACTAATTCTATTTTCGAATACTATTTAGGACGGATAGTATGCGAATTGGGACGCAGCAAGTGTCACTACTCGATCCTCAAACATGCGTTATGTTCTTGCGTTCAAAACACTCGAAGGAGCGCAACTGCGATCTAAGGGATCTCGATATGTTTAAAATAAACATTTTATGTGTATGACGCATCACACCCGAGACGCTACACAAGCATGTCTGACGCTTGTAGAAATTGACGGGTCCTTAAACAAGCCCTCAAAATAAATCTCCAACTGATTGACAAATTCACTTGTGAAATGGATTGCTGTGAACTGTGTGCCAATGATTGGATTATGATCAATAATATGGTAGTAAACAATACATTGTACTCTAAAGCCACTTTTTGTCTTATCAATGATGAACTCTTCTGCCACAAGAATATAATGCATTTTAATTATCTGAATATTAAATATAATTTTTGAATATATAAAGATAACTATGTATAATTATATATTGATATAAATATGTATAATCATTATATATTGAGTTATTGTTATATGAGGGGCTTTCTCAGCAAATATTTGTATAGGCGATTAATCGTGATTAATTAATTGGGATACCATGTAATTAATTTGATTAAAAATGTTAATCGATTGACAGCCCTAATATATATATATATATATATATATATATATATATATATATATATATATATATATAAAAGTAATGTATCTGCATATATATATATATATATATATATATATATATGCAGATACATTACTTTTTTAAATAAAATATTGGGCAATATACAGTGAGTATTGCCACAGTATTCTGCAAGTAGTAAGCTAGTATTCCATCTTAAATCTGAATTCATTATCAGACCTATTCACTAAATATTCAGCATATTATTCACCAATCCAATGTGTTTCTTATGATGTCCAGATCACATCTTTTTGATATGGACATCCTTAGAAACACATTGGATATTTTTCAGGGTGATTTTTGGCCAATTGCTTCAGGGGTTCCTGCAGTGATATGCCACCATGGATTGCATTCTCACATAAAAAAGATAAGGGCTCCACATGCGGTATGTTCCTCGCTGATGATCTGAAACAGTAAAATGAAGATGACTTTGGGAACTTTGAAGGACATGCAATGTGCCGTAGCAAGGACTCACACAATTATGAGTAATTTGCAGTTAGAATATAAACTCATCAGTAATGGAAGAGAAACCGTTGATTAGTAATTTGTGATTCTCTGTCATGACAGTAAAAATGACTTGAAGCATGACAGAATGGTGGAGCTCTGTGTTAATGCACCGTGAACTATTGCAGAGTCATGTTTGATATGAATCGATAACACTCATCAGGTCTGATTTACACTCTTCTTAATGACTGAATAGTGTGGCACTACCTATGGACCCAAAAGCTTGGAAATTAGCTTTAGATTAAATTTAGTTTGCTTCAATGGCTATATTACTCACAAAGAAGGCCAGGCTATATGTATAACCTGCTTTATATAAATTGTGTATACATAATATATTATACTGTTTTTATATACTGTACATACTGTATAAGCCATATATAAAAATCTGGTGTGTGTGTGTGTATATATATACACACACAGGCGTGTGCAAAAGTTTAGGCACCCCTGACAATTTCCATGATTTTCATTTATAAATAATTTGGTGTTTGGATCAGCAATTTCATTATGATCTATCAAATAACAGAAGGACACAGTAATAATTCAGTAGTGAAATGTTGTTTATTGGATGAACAGAAAATGTGCAATATGCATCAAAACGAAATTAGACAGGTGCATAAATTTGGGCGCCCCAACAGAAATATTACATCAATATTTAGTTGAGCCTCCTTTAGCAGAAATAACAGCCTCTAGACACTTCCTATAGCCTGTAATGAATGTCTGGATTCTGGATGAAGGTATTTTGGACCATTCCTCCTTGCAAAACATCTCCAGTTCAGTTAGGTTTGATGGTTGCCGAGCATGGACAGCCCGCTTCAAATCACCCCACAGATTTTCAAGATATTCAGGTCTGGGGAATGGGATGGCCATTCAAAAACATTGTACTTGTTCTTCTGCATAAATGCCAGAGTAGAATTTGAGCAGTGTTTTGGGTCGTTGTCTTGTTGAAATATCCAGCCACGGCGTAACTTCAACTTTGTGACCGATTCCTCTACATTATTCTCAAGTATCTGCTGATATCCATGCGCCCCTCAACTTTAACAAGATTCCCAGTGCTGGCACTGGCCACACAGCATGATGGAACCTCCACCAAATTTTACTGTGGGTAGCAAGTATTTGTCTTGGAACGCTGTGTTCTTTTGCCGCCATGCATAACGCCCCTTGTTATGACCAAATAACTCCATCTTTGTTTCATCAGTCCACAGCACCTTCTTCCAAAATGAAGCTGGCTTGTCCAAATGTGCGTTTGCATACCTCAAGCGACTATGTTTGTGGCGTGTGTGCAGGAAAGGCTTCTTCCGCATCACTCTCCCGTACAGCTTCTCCATGTGCAAAGTGCGCTGAATTGTTGAACGATGCACAGTGACACCATCTGCAGCAAGATGATGTTGTAGGTCTTTGGAGGTGGTCTGTGGGCTGTTTTTGACTCACATTCTCACCATCCTTTGCCTTTACCTCTCCGATATTTTACTTGGCCTGCCACTTCTGGCCTTAACAAGAACTGTGCCTGTGGTCTTCCATTTCCTCACTATGTTCCTCACAGTGGACACTGACAGCTTAAATCTCCGCGATAGCTTTTTGTAGCCTTCCCCTAAACCATGATGTTGAACAATCTTTGTTTTCAGGTCATTTGAGAGTTGTTTTGAGGCCCTTATGTTGCCACACTTCAGAGGAGAGTGAAAGAGAACAACAACTTGCAATTGGCCACCTTAAATACCTTTTCTCATGATTGGATGCACTTGTCTATGAAGTTCAAGGCTTAATGACCTCACCAAACCAATTTTGTGTTCCAATTAATCAGTGCTAGGTAGTTACAGGTATTCAAATCAACAAAATTACAAGGGTGCCCAAATTTATGCACCTGTCTAATTTCGTTTTGATGCATATTGCACATTTTCTGTTCATCCAATAAACCTCATTTCACTACTGAAATATTACCGTGTCCTTCAGTTATTTGTTAGATCAAAATGAAATTGCTGATCCAAACACCAAATTATTTATAAATGAAAATCATGGAAATTGTCAGGGGTGCCTAAACTTTTGCATACACCTGTATATATGTGTGTGTGTGTGTGTGTGTGTGTGTGTGTGTGTGTGTGTTTGTGTTCATAAAACAGGCATTGACCTTTTGTAACATTCCCATATAATGGGGAATAATGGGGAATGTTGTCAAAAATAAGAACACATTTTATGAAATGCTAAACATCCCACCCTTCATCACATATTTGTACTCTAAATGTATTATAGAATTAAAATTTAAAGCCACAGTTTTATGAATCACAAAACAATTCATGAAAAAACAAAAATAGACATTAACATACAAAAATATATTAAGCTGTTTCAGCCAACAAACATTACAACATGAAAAATACATGTGACAAGTTGCCCCAGTATCACTGAGCAACTCGCCCTGACCTGACATTTATATAAAAAAATAAATAATTAATAAACCAACCTTCATTATATAGCTGACCCTTTTGCCTTAATGTATGCCAGTGTGGTTTTATTCCATTCACTTGTTTACCCTACAGCTATTAAAATATGTGTATATAGTAATATTTATACATTTTGACTCATGACCTTAAAGCTACTGAGTAATAGCCCTTGTGACAACTATTCCTGGCCTCCCTATATAGTCTTGTCCCTAATAATACAAAACATGTGCTATGGAAATTCTAACCCTGACATATTTTACAAAACAATTTGCCATAAACTAACCAATGAACATTTCCATTTACCTTTGCATATAATTTGCCTGAATGCTTTGTTTTCAAACTTTTGGCTTCCAGCATAGCGTGATAAATACGGGTTTCTAGTATGTTGATGTAGTAAAAAGGTAATTCTTTACCAAGAACCATTTTGTACTTTTCAACCCCTTCATGTCCAAGACTAACAGGTGTCCTTGGTAAACCCTATTCAGATGTGCAACCATGGCCTATCCTTAACTACAATACACACATACCTCGCCCACACATGAATACCCACATCCACACTTCTGGCGAGCATCTGCTGTACACATGTCAAGCCGCAAGTGCACAGTCATTAATATTTAACAGACTGTCGTCTACACGCACTCTATATATGTCACCCATCTTCACCAACAGTAGACAGTCTCTGCTCAAATGGGATATTATCATTCAAGGAAATATTTCCTGCCTGTATGGAATTTAAAGGGATAAAAATTAAAATTCTGTCATTGTTTGCCTTTATATTTTAAATGAAACTTTTTCAAGAATTTTCACTTCGCTATTTTCCATACAACCACAGTTCATAGCAACCTATTCAATTTTCAATCCAATTTTCCTATTTATTAAACTATTATTTAAGGAATTTAATTTGTAAGCAAATGTAAAAAAAAATTTTAGCTGGTTCTCTTGTCAATTAACTAGTTAAAAAAGTCATGTCGTTTCCAACTTGTATGCTGTTATATTTTCTGTTGAAACACAAAAAGAGGATTTTGAAGAATCTTCACTTACTGTAGCAGTTTTCTGTACAATGACAGTTCTATCAGAAAGAATAAATATAAACTAAAAGATAATATATCATGTGGTTTTAGCACCATCCTATCTTTCAGCACTCAGATGGTTGCTTGAACTGTCAGATACTGCCAGAGGGGATGACGGCAGGGGAGCGGAGCTTAACCCCGCCTAGGACAGGGCCTAAACTGGTGGTGATGGCGTGGAGGGGGGGTGAAAACACAGGAGTATTCAAAAAATCTAGTAACAAACAATTTACTATTTATTTAGTCAAAACTAAATTCAAGAGTAAAGTAGTTCACTAGTCACTAACTAGTCTAATTTACAAATTGTTTTGTAAGTTCTCAAATTCACTGGTTCATTATAGTTAAGCTCAATCAACAACATTTGTTTCATAAAGAAAAAAAATCTATTGCAATTTAATTTCTCAATAGATTTCTCAAAGACTCGTTAATTAAAAAAAATAAAAATAAAATCTTGGTTACAGTGAGGCATTTATAACAGAAGTGAATGGAGCCAGTCCAAAAACATTAAAATACTCACTGTTTCAAAAGTATAGCCACAAGACGTAAACATTATAGGTCTTAACATGATTTTAGTGTGAAAAAATCAATTTCTAACTTATCTTGTTAAAGTTATATCCAATATTTCAAATTGGCATCATGGAAATGACAAGATTGAGCTTAACTATAATGAACCTGGAATTTTCCTTTAAATCAAACCACTGCAATTGGATTACGGAAAGACTCCGATAAACTCTAACCAGGTAAACACCGTAAAGCTGGTAAATACCTAGTTTTAACACATTAAAATTAAGTCAACATGATTGTCTTGTGGCTATACTTTTGAAACTTTTTTAAAGCTGAAGTATGTAATTTCTGTGACACTACGTTTTTAAAACAGATTTCTAAATACGTCCCTTGTCTGCTGTTGTTCATACAATCAGATAGTCCTGGTTGAGTAACGCTGTTGGGGCGGGTCTAAGCGGGTTGCTAAAAACAAACACAGAAATTTTCATAGCACCACAGAGACACCGTGTTTACAGTTTTCAAGAAACCTAACCTATGAATGGCTTACTTTTAGTTGTCTCTGAATATTAAATGTGCTGTAAGAGTTTTCAGTAATTTCAGCCATTCTACTACCACGAGACTGAGCCGTTGAATCAGCCACGCCCCCTCTTTCCCAAACTCGCACCAAATGAGCTAAATTGAGACCGATATCAAGCAGAAACGGTTGTTTAAAACAACAGCCACAAAATAGCGCCCTCAATAGAAAACTGTTATCAACAACATGGCTTAAAAATGGCATTAAGCTTCAATAATTTGCAGAAACTACAACACTAAAAGAGTGCGCAAAATTACTGACAGGTCGAAAGTGTCATTGTCCGTAGTCAGCGGACTCATTTTTATACTACTGCTGACCGGAAGAGTTTATTTATAGTAAAAAAGTACTTAAATGTGTATCATTTTCACAGCAAAAGCAATCGTTTTGCTTTAGAAGACATTCATTTAACCACTGGAGTCGTATGGATGATGTTTATGCTGACTGTCTGTTCTTTTCAGAGATTCAAAGGTCTGATCACCATCCACTGGCATTTTAAGGACCTACTGAGCTAAGATATTTCTCTATTTTTCTTGAAATTAGTTCAGTAGAAGAAAGAAAGTAATACACATCTGGGATGGCATGAGGGTGAATAAATGAGAGAATTTTCATTTTTGGGTGAACTAACCCTTTAACGTGTATCGAACCCAGAATATTCCTTTAACAGCTCACTGGAAGATTATCAGTGAATATAAAAAAAAGTACATTTCAGTCTGTTACTCACACAAAGCTATCGTATGGCTTCGGGACACTAAAATTATACTTCCCACAGAACACTCAGACCACAGAACAGATTATATTGCATAAATCATACAGACTACTTTTATAGTGCTTTTCTGGGCTTTGTTGTCCTTTTTTGGAACTTGACGGGCATGGTCACTATGAACCGTCCTTGTAAAGAGCTACGTAAAAAACACTTAAAAAATTATCTTTTTGTGTTCCACGGAGAATGCAATAGCATAAAGGTTTGTAACACATGAAGGTGGGAATAAATAATGACCGAATTTTCATTTGTGAATGAACTATCAGTTTAATAGTATGTACAAGTGCATAGATGCATTTGTTTGCATGCCCGTTTAATGTGACCGTGAGAGTATTTTTCAGACAATGTAAGGAAATCATTGCATGTGTCTGTGCATGCATGAATACGTGAATGTCGCATGAATATAGAGCAGGCTACAGGAAAAGTAGAACAAGAGATAGCATGTGTACATACATGTATGTGGGCTTTTCTGGAGCTTTGTATGGAATCTAGGTCAGGCAAAAGGGCCGTCTGAGGAGGAGGATATTGGCTTGTCACCTTGGACTGTGAGTGGGCAGAGAGGGAGCAAAACTCACTCTGCTCGTCCTCTCTGCTCTAAAACACAGACACAATTTCTAGCTGATCGACAAGCACACCAGATGAAGGCAGTTTGTTGCATCTGTAACACCAGATATTCAGTCAAAACGTATACATTGTAGTTTATAATTTTATTTCTTCAATATTGTTCATTTATATCTTAAAAGACAAGTGAGATTACTGGGGTTCTTGTCTGAGGAGAAAAATCGGAGAAGAATGAGATGTCCACATACGTCTCCATTTTTTCTCCATTGAATCTTATTGTCATCTTGGACAAACAACAAGATATTAAAGAGATTTCACATGTGATTTCAAAGAACTAATAATAATCGCATATTCTAGTGTCTTTGTTAGATTCTATGATGTCTGAGTCGGCGTTACTGAGTACACAATAGTCAGTAAAGCCATCAAAGATTTGCTGGAGTTAAGCACCCAGCTAGCATTATCCACACTGAAGATGCTAATGCCATTGAATTAGCCAGATCCATGAATGTAAATTTGGATTACTGGCTAAAAGGATCAAATCCCTGTCAGAGCTAATCGCGGATGATTTCTACTGATGAGCGTCGCGGAACTTCGAGCTCAGCGGAAGGAAATGCATTTAAATTGACACTTAACCTGGGGATGCCACTTAGCAGGCTTAGTGATGGAGATAACATTGTGTGTGTGTGTTTGTGTGTGTGCATGGGGGGGGTGTTGGATGGTTTGAGGACATTTTTTTAGGTTACAAACTGGTAACTACAAGGATATTATTCTAGAAATGTGGTTTATGAGGACTCAATCTATAGTTCTATCCCCTAAACCTAACCCTCACAGAAAACTTTATGCATTTTTACATTTTTGAAAAACATAATTTAGTATGATTTATAAGTTGTTTTCCTCAAGGGGACTGACAAATTGTCCCTACAACGTCAAAAATTTGAGGTTTTACTATCCTTATGGGGACGTTTGGTCCCCACAAAGTGATAAATACACGCTCTCACTCACACACACACACACACACACAAACATAAAGTTTATATAATATGAATATAATGTTTGTACCATTAAAAACCATTATGTCTATGGAAAGTCCCCATAAAACATGGAAACCCAACGTGTGTGTGTGTGTGTGTGTGTGTGTGTGTGTGTGTGTGTGTTTACATTAATGGTATAAAACACTTATCATCTGCTTGCTTGCCTAACAAATTATGGCAAATTTATCATGGTATTCTGATATGTACCATGGTACTGAAATGATTTTCCAAGAACATCATGGTTCTACCATGGTATGTAAATAATAGTAGTATGGTACTTTTTGGTATTCCAAGGTACTTCAAAGATTACCATGGTATATGTGCAAAAAAACATGTTAATACAGTGGTACTTTTTTGAAACTGAAAAACCAAGGAAGTAAAACCTATGTTATTTAAATGGTACAATTGCAACAAAAGTATGTGAACCCTTTGGAATTAAATGCATTTATGTGTAAATGTGTCTAAGTTACAATAATTAACAAAAACAATCTGTTTTAAGGAGTTGGCAAATCTGGCATCCAATTAATGAAATTATATTGGAGGTCTGGGTTAGAGCTACTTTGACTGATAAAAAGCACTCAAACAGTTTGTTATTCTGCTGACGTGGTCCATGCCTCGCAAAAAAAAAAAAAAAAAAAAGATCTTAAAAACCTACAATCAAGAATTATTGCTTTGCATAAAGCTGGAAAGGTTTACAAAGTAATCTCTAAGAGCTTAGACATTCATCTGTCCACAGTTAGACAAATTGTATAAAAATGGAGACGATTTATTACTGTGGCTACTCTCCCTAGAAGTGGCCGTCCAGCCAAGATGACTCAAAGGGCACATCACAGAATGCTCAATAAGTTAAAAAAGAACCTTAGAGTGACAGCTAAAGACTTGAAGGAATCGTCGGAACTGGTTAACATCTAAGTTCATGAGTCTACTATACAGAAAACATTAAACAGGCATGGTGTCCATGGCAGGACACCACGAAGGAAGCTGCTCCTTTCCAACAAATCATTGCTGTGCACCTGAATTGTGCCAAAGACCACCTTTACACTCCACAATGCTTCTGTAGGGTGACCATACGTCCTCTTTTTGTCCACATGTCCTTTTTTTTGGACCTGAAAAAAGCGTCTGGCCAGTATTTCAAAATTGCCTGTAAATATCCAGGATTTGGCTTTGTTCATATTGACGTGCAGATAGGACTCTCATACATTCTGTGTATTTGATACTTCGCACCAGTTTTCGTGTTCAAGTAACCTAGGCTGGATATCTCGGCTGCCACATCATCAAGCACCGTCGAAGGCCGTCTCAATTGTGAGGACATATGGAAAGCAGCCTCGTTTCGCAGCCTTCTTTGCCATATTTTGAAGGACGCATCGGGTGTATCCTTTGTGGCCTTCAATCACCCACAATCCTTTGTACATGTCCCAAATTATAAAAAAAAAAAAAGAGTGGAAAACGAGTTGTGTGACTGCGGAAAGCTTTATGACACTGCTTATTGTTTTTTCTATCTCTCTTCAAGTTTTATTCACATTTTCACCAAGAAAATATGTATAAAAATAAATAATGCAAGTAGTGTAGACAATGCAACAAATTAGAAGATACAAAGCACAAATAAATAAATAAATAAATACAATACACTGTCTCATTCTAGCATTGAGTGCTGAGAAGGAGTCTAGCCAATTATTACAAATAATAATAATAATAATAATAATGATAATTCTATCACCATGTTACTTGTCCAAAACCATGGTAACATTTAAGTGCTTTTTGTTCCTGAATAACCCAGGCAATAAATTCATGGTATTTACATGGTACTTCAAAGACTACCATAATAATAACTAACTAATAATAATAATTAAAAAAACTTGGTAATACCGTGGTGCTTTTTTAATGAAACCCATACAGTAACCCCATGGTATTTACCTGGTACTTTATTGGTATATGTCCAAAAATATGTTAATACCATTGCCCTTTTTTGCAGCTGAAAAACCTAAACTTCCTGCAGCAAATACATATATGTATATACAGTATCTGATGCTTCACATTCTATAAAGTGTCCAGCATATTCACCCAGCAGAGAAATCTTATATGCATTGAGTGCAAACTGCCCTGTCTTTTGTTGTCCAAGAGCAGCTTCTTTGATGAGCTGTGTATAGAGAAAAGTCTTAGTGAATTGCAATTTATTTACAGCATCAAAAGCAATATGTATTTTGTTTCATAGCATGCATTTAAGTGCTACCATATCGCATTGCTCATATTACCTCTGACGTGACAGTATCGCCTACACTCCGAGCCTTTAAAATTCAATCGGATTTATCATGCGGCATGTTTCAGAGATAAGTGAAAATTCCTGAGACTGCAGTATGACAGTTGTCTGTCATTGAAATAACTTGTGACGCGTAGTAGAGCTGAGTCGTTTATAACGAAGCCACGCTTGCTCACCTTTCAATTCTCAAAGTCAGGCGTTTGCAGGTTGCTTGAGGAGAGAGAGAGAACAGTGCATGCACTTCCCTCCTATACCAAAATTATCATATATAATATGTTCTTGGTCTTTGCGGGAAACACGTGTAAATGACTGGAGTATGCACAAGGCCAAATGTCATGGCAGTTATCACATACAAGTGGCTCATTTAGAAATGCAATTACATAGGTGCATGCAAGCATGTGCTGTACATAGGTCTATAATGGGGTTTGTTCTCGTTACTTGTTCTCTGAGCTATGAAGCATGTAATTTCTTTACTGGCTGTGGAGTTATGCTTTTCTTGACAGGTTGTGGCAGTGCAAAGGCATCGAGTTTGTATAAAATAGAGCTATCTCTTTGGGAAAATGAGACACACACACTCTCTCTCTCTCTCTCTCTCTCTCTCTCTCTCTCTCTCACAGGGTTGAATCTGTCTGTCTACAAGACGTTTCACATTGAAAATATAATTTAACAATTAAAATAAACTGAACACTTTAGGATTTTTAAAAAAGACAAAGAAAGGTCACATTAATCAAAAATATTTAAGATGTAGTATTTCTATGTTGCTAATAAAATGTGAGTAAAATAAACAAAAAAATATAAAAAAAATAATATAATGCAAACACACAGTGGGGTACAGATTTCAGAGACAATGTTGAAATTCTAATTTCTTTTTATTATTTTTTTTATTTTTTTATTTTTTATTAAGGTTTTATTTGACATTTTGGACATGAAGAAACCAGAAGATATCATTTTTTTTTAAAGAAATATTTCTAGGTTGCTAATCAATTATATTAAAGTAATATGCTGCAGTCACATAAATTGAGGTCCAAACATTTAGGATTGCATTGAAAATTGTAGATTATTTTATTTAAACTTGGAAATAGTTTAGGATGAAAAAAATGAAACAAAGAAATCTAATAATGTAAAATGAATATAAAATATATAAAATGCACTATTTCCATTTTGCAAATCAAACATTATCAAATTTATGACTATTACCATGTTAATTTCTTTGTACAAATGGTCAGATTTACTTGCTTCCACTGAACATTCATTGAACATCCAAAAATCATGCTGCATAACAGGGATCATCAGGTTTTCTTAAACTGGAGTGCATTTCAGCTCAAGTGCATTCTGTCATTATAGCAAAAGCATTATATACTAAATTTGAAATTTTTTAATTAAACTTTTCAATCAAAATTTTTTAGCTGGCAATATAATTTGTAAAGAAACACCTAAATCGGAAAATAGTTGCACTTTCAGGAGTGGACATCACAGTATGTCTATTTCAATGGCTTGGTCTTGAAATTTATAGAAGTAGAATAAGAGTGGAAATCAGTCAAAGACTCTTTACTGTGTCTTGTATTTTTTTGCTTGCCTCTATTGATGAAATGTTCATGTAAAAGAGGGTGTGAATTGCCCCAGTGCTTTCCACCAAGCTAAAAAGTCTCTACTGATGTGTAGCGTGTAGATTTTTTGTGACAGGAGCCTTAAATCCATAAAGCCGTTTTATGCAATGGCCATAAACCTGACAATATGCTATTTTTGTGCTTTGTCACTTATGTAAGTAAACCTGCTGTTCACCTCGCATCAAATAAAGATATTCCAATGGGAAAGAGAAATCCCAAATATTTTAGTATTCTCTTTGGTACTTAAAGCTTTTCCCTAGACGTTAATGAGATTAAATGTAAAGCAAATGGAGCTGGTCAATTCGACTCTGCGTCAGCAGCTGGCGTTATGGGAATCTCCTCCCAGGAGTGACCTTTCTCTGAAGCCCTTTAAAATGAAGTCAATCTATAGCAATTTAATCTCTTGTGCTCTGGACACTCTTCTGTTTGAAATGCTGATTGTGTTGTGTGTTTTATTGAGTGTAAAGCACATTAAATAGCCTTTTGCTTAACAACGTCTTTTTTAAGATGGCGATTCGCAAATGCTTTCCATTTTGTGAGTGTGACGATCTGTGCCCCATGATTGGCGTGCATGGTGCGATCATGCTGAGGTGAGGCCTGGTCTCACTTAGCCAGTGAGTTTGTTGGTATATCCCCCTGTGAGAGGAAAAACGTATAAAAGTTGTTGACGCTAAGCTGACGAGGTTCTCTCCCAGGCAGTCGAGAAACTCCAACTTGAGTGGCCCACTCCCAGTGAGACCCGAGTGTTCTCGGCTTGACCAACGTTTTTTACAGAGTCGATGAAATTGTCGAGTGCTGCCATCCAGAGCTGTTTTTTCCCGAACTGCATGACAAGCTGGTTAGAACGTACTCCGCAAAAACACACTTTTTCAGTGCAGCAATCTTTACGACACTCAACCGTGCCAAGCAAAGGGACTATACTAAGATTCCCCCCAACTCTTTTTGGATAAATAGATGTTACAATCACAAAATAGATCATGGAGGTCATGTCACTTTGACTATGATTTTGTGAATCAGCCATGAAGAGGAAGAGAAAAAGACGCTCTTAGTTGACAGTACCACGCACCTCTCATCTGAGCACCACATGATTTTATGGTTTGGTTGGTTAGCAGGCCCAGTTAACCCTTGCTGGTAGATGCTGTAACTACTGTACATAACATGACTACAAAAAGCATCTTTCCCCATTGACGGCCATTCAAATATATAAGTTGTGTATTCTAACAAAATACATTTTTGCAATAAACATATGAATCACAGATATTTCATGACATTATATAAGATGATCTACCAGTGCCAGATTATTTTGGAGGGCTGTTAAAAGCATTAAATAGCTTTGACATCAGTGGTGAGTATGGTAAATGATGGCAGATTTGTCATTTTTTTGTGAACTATATCATTTAGCTTGCAGATCGCAGTCATTTTGGTTTTACTGAGCTCTTGCTTCTGATTCCCGACAGCTGAAACACAGCTACATTGTGCTAGTGTTGTCAAAGGCTGCTGACCTCGGCTGCCTGCTTGAGTCCGAGTGATAACCCCTGTGGACAGCACTGTTTCCTGCAGATCAGATCTAGAGATCTGATGCAAGTGGGCTCAAGGCAAAATCAATACTTAAATGAGAAGCTTTTCAGGCTTTCAGCACATCACAGGTGAAATAGGGTCGTTTAAGACCAAGTTGTACGTCTGGAAGTATTTGTGCTTTAGACATCCTATATTTCTTGTCGCTTTGGACATTTCATATGAATCCAGGTGCCTTTGTATTATAGGCAATGTTCTGAATGGAACACTAGCATACCTCTTACTATATACTGTGCCATATACACTACATATTGGATACTATATAAAAAAAAAGTACATAAAACAGTATGCATATATGGTATGCAGTTATAATGCCATGAATTAAGTATGTTTCCTAATGAAATGAACACTAGAGGTGCAACAACAATGACTTGTATTCACTTTTCCACAAATCACGAGTTAAAGGGCAGATGATAAGTTAATAAAGCCTTACTTTTCGTTCTTTTCTTTACACAATGTTAGAGTTTTGCTTTTGCAACGCAAGTCCCGTGGGTCGACACGTGAGCCGAAAGTGTCATAGAAGCACTACAAATTGACATGGTTTTTCATGTCAAATTTGCATTTGTGACACTATTGGTTATGTTTAATTTTAAGGTTTACATACAGGTACTGTATAGGTATTGTTGATTTAAAACTTGATAGAGCATTAACCTTAAAAACCACATCTGTTAGCGAGAACATTTAACTCGCTTTTAGCTACACACAGTGGACATTTCACCACGGAACCACTGAGATACATGTAATAAATCACATAGTCATTTTGCAAAAATTTCGCCACAGTAATGTCATTTTACATAACGTCTTGAAAGTAAAATGGTTGTTTATTTAACCTCTTTTTTCAATTTAGTGTTAAATTTGATCAACTTTCGGTGCGCATACAGAAAATGTGTATATCGTGCATAGTATACACACTACACACTACAGGAATAGTAAAAAATTTTAACTGTGCACAGTTCACATACAGCAAATGAAACTGGTCCTGCTCGACACACTCCGAGCATGATTTGAATTGCCGTTTTCAGCATGCTAACGAGGATGCTAAAGGCTACAGCCTTTAGTGTCAGTCACTAGTGTGCCTCTTGAGGCCAGATGAGTGGGGGGTTTTTTTCAAACTGAACAGCTACCTACCGGCTGTCTGCCGTTACACTTACCCCCCTAAACCTCACTCCCACCCGGGTCACGGCACCACTGCAATCGGTCCTGCTCGACCCACTCTGTGTGGGATTCGAACCGGCATCAGCCGGCATGGGAGGCGGACGTGCTAACGAGGAGGCTGCAGGCTACAGCCTCTAGCGTCAGGGGAGTGAGGTTTACACACTGCACAGTTACCTACCTGCTGGCTGCCATTAAACAAAAGTAGTGTGAGTAGTATAGTAGTATGCCATTCCAACAAACCCAATGTGTTGAACTCTGTGGTCAAAGCTGACTCTGTGGACACACCTTTCTATTGTCGTTGAGAGTGTATGAGTGTATGTATTTAGGCTTGGAGTTTATTATGAAGTGTTAGATATGTAAACTGAGCCATAGAAGGTCGCTGTATGTCTTATGGTTCCCGCTGGTAAAGTCCAGTATCTGCTTGACCCCCAGCTGCTCACAGATGCCCGCTCTCAACCTCACTACCCCTCTCCACAGGAAACCTCTCTTCCTCTACTAGCTTTAGAAGCAGCCAGCGCTGAAGAGCAGAGCTTTAGTGTGACAATACATGCAGTGTGCAGTGTGGCATGCTAACCATCTTTGAGTGTGCGAGACTGTGTGCAAGTGTGAGAGAGCTGTGTTTTTGATGCAGTTTGCGTAGTGCTGTTTGTGTGCGTATTTGTTCTGTGCATTATGCATTAAATTCTCTTGTGCAGTGTATATGTGTGACTGTGACAGCACAGAAGACTTAAGATGGATGTATTGGGGAGTTGGTGTGCCGGGGTAATTAGTGGAAGAGAGTAAGAGAAGGCCAGTTCACTCCTACGCATCAAACTTTTTTCACTCCTACATGGCAGTGATAACAGTTATCAGCACACTGACACTTTATATTCCATTATTAAGTATCAGTTTATTGTCTGATTGCTTATTTATGTTATTGAGTGGCACGATGTTAACCTCTTGCTCAACCAATGCCTGAGTTTGGGGCGGGGCTACCTATAATAAGCTTTTTGTTTGAACAATGGAAGACAGGGGACAAAAGAGTCTGTACAGCTGTTTAAACTTGATTTTTGCAATTATGTTTGATGATGCTAGTGTGCATAATTTACTTTTAACCCAAAAATGAAAATTATGTCATCATTTACTACCCTCTTGTTTGTCCAAAACCATATTACTTTCTTTCCACACAAAATACAATGGCTGCAATGGTGGATAGTAACAAGAGTTTTTACTTCGTTACTTTACTTAAGAACATTTTTCTAGAATTTTTCATGAAAAGTATTTTCATTTTTGGAAACTTACATTTGCTCCACTACATACTAGAGCTATCGTTGTACTATATACTATTATATCTATCGTTTTACAAAACAAGCCATTCCTCATTATTGTAAAGTTGAGACATAAAAAATAGTTATGTGTAATTCATGATGAAACTATTCATAATTTTTATTTTAGAATAAAAAAAATGTTATCCCCTTTAATCCCCTTTAATCCCAAATTTGAAATGCCCAATTCCCACTACTTAGTAGGTCCTAGTGGTGGTGTGGTTACTCACCTCAATGTGGGTGGCGGAGGACAAGTCTCAGTTGCCTCCGCTTCTGAGACCTTCAGTCCACGCATCTTATCACGTGGCTCCTTGTGCATGATGCCGTGGAGACTCACATCATGTGGAGGCTCATGCTACTCTCCGCGATCCACGCACAACATACCGCGCGCCCCATTGAGAGCGAGAACCACTAATTATGACCACGAGGAGGTTACCCCATGTGACTCTACCCTCCCTAGCAACTGGGCCAATTTGGTTGCTAAGGAGACCTGGCTGGAGTCACTCAGCACACTCTGGATTCAAACTCACGACTCCAGGGGTGGTAGTCAGCGTCAATACTCGCTGAGCTACCCAGGCCCTGAAACTATTCATAATGAAATTATTAATTCTGTGAGCCAATTCTTTTCAATGAAGTGGTTGAGTGATTCGTTTGCAATACAGTCTGATCTGGTTTCCGAGGTTCTTGAGTAAACAACTCACAGGTTCAATAAAGTGATCAGTGTGGGTCTCAAGCTACCCAGCAAACACAGAACGTTCCCCTATTGCGTGGTTCTCTTTTGGTTATTTTTGGCGGGGAACTAATTCCTAGGATTTTGGGAACTTTTTTTAGGTTGTAATTTTTAGAACTATAAACTAATGGTCCCAGAAGCTTGCAGTAAGGTTTTTGTGTAACAACCTAATAAGAACTTTTATAAAATGTTCTCTAATGGTTAGTTTTAGGTTTTTGTTTTTATATCCATAAACTAACATTCCCAGAAGCCATCAGGGCGATTTTTGTGACAACCTAATAACAACTTGTTACAAAATGTTCTTTAATGGTTAGTTTTAGGTTTTATTTTATAACCATAAACTAATGTTTCCAGGAAGTTGCAGGGAGGATTTGGTGTGACAACCTAATTAGAACTTATCCAAAATGTTGCCTAATGGTTAGTTTTAGGTTTTAATGTTTATAACCATAAACTAAAGTTCTCAGAAGCTTGCAGGGAGGTTTTAGTGTAACCTAACTTATACAGAACATTCTCTAATGGTTATTTTTAGCCATAAATGTATGCACCTATTTCAATTTAAAACATTTTAAAATATTGTGCATTTTATTTTCCTTTTTGGTGCTTGACAGCCTCTGGTAACCAAACACTTGTTGTATGGAAAAAAGCAGTGCCAATGATCTGCATAATATCCTTTTTGTGTGCAACAGAAGATAAAAACTTATTCAGGATTGAAATGGCATGAGGGTGAGAACAGGATGCCAGAATTTTCATTTTTGGATAAACTATTCCTTTAAGCATGTAGAAAAGGATGCAATATGGTCAACACATTCAAAAAAGAAATAATCAGTGAGCACAATTTTATACGTTTATGGTATAAGCAAAAAAACAATCAGAACACATAATTTTTGTCCATAAGTGTTCTGCACGTGACTGTTTACTTTTTTAGATCAAAAGCAACAAAAAATCTGACGGTTACATCTCTCATGTAAACGCTATGTTGTCGGTTTTTTGAATATGATGATTTTTAATCTTTATCATCGGATTGCGATGTTATTGCATCTTGGCAAGCCATTTGGCCCTTTACAGTACTATTAATTTTGAATACTAAGAGTAAAGCCCAGACATATGGGTATGCCTTAAACTGTAGCATATTCAATGAACACTCCATGTGTTATCTAAGCTGTGACTGACAGCTGCCAGTTATAACACAGCTGGCTAATCCACCTGTCTCTACAGAGCAGGTTTAAAGGTCTATGCAGTTCAGGGCACCTTCTGTCAGTATCCATTCTGGATAACTAGGGAAGAGGAGATAAATAATTCAGTCTCTCCTCTTCCTGGTGGGGCGGCAAGTGTGTTTGTGTGTTTGTGTGCGGTGTATGAGTGGGAAGGGGTTTGTGCATGTGTTGAGAAGGAATGTTTGTCAGTGTATGTGGGTGGATTTTGCATGAGTGTGTGTGTGTAAGAGTGGGATGTGAGGCAGTAGAGCTCAGCAGGAGGTTAAGCCCTCTCTCAAGTGTGTGTGTGTAGGAGCTGGAAGCCAGACGCAAGATGTCTCCAGTCCTCCAGCTATCCCAAGGTCCCCCACCAACCCAGCCCCCATGTCTACACCATTTCCTGAGACTGAATGTCTGAGCGAGGGACTGAAAAGCTTAGGTGTCTTTCTGGATCTCTAGTTTGCTTGTTGTTGAAATGGCTCATACTTGGCTAGGGTATATTTACGTTTTCTGCGTGCCATTATGTTTCATGCATAGTTGAGCATTCTAGCCTTTTAAAGTATACTTGTTTGACTATATGGATGCTTTCTAGACTGTTTTGTGGTAGTCTTTAGTAGTCAGCTCACACGTGCAGCTGACTCGCACAGTTATACTAGAGACATGGGCCGTCTGTACTAGGGTTGTCACAATATCCAAATTTCAGTGGTTGGTACCAATACAGTAAACTTTCACAATTCTCAATACCAATTTAAACCAATTTTAAATAAAATAAGTTTATGCTTTTGAACACTCATTTAGTCTAAGTTAAATGTATCATTGTAAAAAATATATTAAGCCAGTTGCATGTTTCCTTGAAGTGTTTCTCAATTAAGTCAAAAAGTAAAGTAAAAAACATTGCTTAGAGGATTTTTAAGTAGTATTATGTTTTTCTACATTCCATCCGCCATTTTCCGTACATAAAACCAAAGTATACTGTGGCCTTTAGGGTTAGGGGTTTGAACAACAAACGATTTCTGTCTGGCGGATGATGTAGCAATGGAATACAATGGAAAACCGTAGAAAAACATGCATAAAACCGAAGTATACTGTGGCCTTTAGGGTTATGGCATTGAAAAACGTAAGATTTCGGTCTGGTGGACGAGATAGCAAAAAAAAAAAAAGGAAAGCCATGGAAAAAGGCACAGAAAACCGATGTGTAATGTGGCCTTTAGGGTGAGGGGTTTGAACAACTTATAATTTCAGTCTCGCGGTGGATGTAGCGATAGAAAACATATGGAAACCTATGGAAAAACAAGCATACTCGGGCCTTGTTATAATAATTGTTAGGTTTACAGGTTTGAACAACTCAACGATTTCTTTCTAGAGGACAACTTAGCGACGATAATTCTATTTTATTTTTTTACAACCCAGAAAGCCACAGAAAAATGCACAGAAAACCTGTATACTGTGGCCTTTAGGGTTAGGGTTTTGAACAACTTACATTTTATTTCTGGCAGACGACATAGCGACGTGAAAATATAACTGGAAATCTGTTGAAGAATACACAGAAAACCAACCAACTTGACCAACCACTGGGCAGCGTCATAATGATTGTGTTTACATCTGGACAGTTTTTTGGTTCTAGTCTCCATAAGTATAAACTACCAAAACGAGTGATCCAGATGAAGAACAACAACCACTTTAAGTGGGTAGACGATAATGCTATATCGCAATATTTTCAGCCTATTGATGAAATTCAATGCGGCTCATTATTTATGTATATGCTGTGATATTTGTGATAAAAGGAACCATAATTTCAACCAAACCATTGGATAAACTTCTATGAAACTTTTTGAGGGATGACAAATGAATCTTTGAATCAGATTTTTGAATCGATTCATTGAAACAGACTTTATACACTTTATAACAGTTTCACAGAAATTGATTGAAATTGCCAACTTAAACAGTCACCATTAAACATCTTAAAACGTCTTAACAATAATGAATTTCTGGCCAAATAAACAGCACATTAAAATCAATATTCATGATGCTGCTTAATTTTATATTGTCAGCAACCACAAACAAAACCCTTTTTGTAATCTCTCTTCATTTCTGTCCATTTCTTTCTTTCTCTTTGTCATCCCTCTGTGCCATCGGTCTCATGTGGCCTTCACCCACCAGAGAGGCTGAGCTGTTTTGGTGTAAAATGTCCCCTTAGGCAACAATCAGCAGACTTGTCTTTAACATAGATGGTAGACTCGAGTCTTGCCAGATTGCCTCATCACTCATTAAAAATTCAGGGAAATCCAGGATAAGTAAGAAAAAAACAATGTAGATGCTCACAAACCAGACTAAAAGGACATATCCTTCAACACACAGGAATTATACCCAGTCTGTATGTAGTGTCTGAATATAACAAACTATATAAAGAGTTTCAATTTAGCAACGCTTCATCATTAGTTTTACATATTTAGTGGTATTTTTATGGCAACATTTAGAACACCCTTGCAACCAAGCAATGCCCTGACACCCACAACAATACCCTAGCAACCGCATAGCAACATGCTAGAAACCACACAGAACACATTAAGAGTCAGATAGCACCTGTAAACCATTCAGAACATCCTAGCAACCATCAAGAACAGCCTAGCATGTAAAATGTAAATGTCTAGTTCATGCTTTTCTTTGACTGACTGGGGAAAAAAATCATTGTCCAGAGCTTAACATGCTCAAGAATCTGTCTCATGATTTGCAGAAAACTGACACTGTACAAGAATCCTATTACCCAGAGAAAAACCCCCAATAAAATTAAGGGTACTGTTTAACCCTAAACCAAACACAAGAACTCTTTCAAAAGAATCCTTACACTATTTTGTTGCCATCCATTAGTTATAGGTCTGTGGTTCTCGCTAAAGAATTTCTTGACGTTGAGATGGTAAACAAAATGAACAAACCTTTTCTTCATTCAGACAAACAGGCGAACACAAGGTGAATGTTGGTCCGGCGGCTCTACAGGCACAAAGTAATACCTATCACACGCTGTTTACCTTCAGATAAGAGGAGATTGCTGTCTGGCTGTGGTCAGATCATTCTCTATTAAAGGCACATCAGATGCGATCAGGCTCTTGCACTGCATGCTGAATGAGAGAGGGTATTATGAGGAGAGAAGCATAAGGCTTGATGCTGAATCTGTTAGAAAGGTCCTGTTAGTCATATCAGGTCAGTTTTATTAAGATACAGTTTTTGATTGAATGTGGCTTTGCAGATGTCCTTTGAAAGGACATCAACCTGAATTTTGATTTCATTTGAAGTTTTGCTTGCTTTGAAACATTCACTGGAAGGTTTGCAGGTAGGTGTTAACTTGATTACCAGGCAATTAATTCGTTTTTCATGAAGACATCACAATAGGAATCAAACTCTGATCCAGACTCTGTCTGTCTGTTTGACTGCCTGAGTCTGTGTAATTCTATGTATGTATGTATATAGGTCTATCTATCTATCTATCTATCTATCTATCTATCTATCTATCTATCTATCTATCATCTATCTATCTACAGTGCATCCGGAAAGTATTCACAGCGCTTCACTTTTTCCACATTTTGTTATGTTACAGCCTTATTCCAAAATGGATTATATTCCTAATTTCCCTCAAAATTCTACAAACACAGTGCCTCCATCATCCGTAAATGGAAGAAGTTTGGAACCACCAGGACTCCTCCTAGAGCTGGCTACCCGACCAAACTGAGCGATCGGGGGAGAAGGGCCTTAGTGAGGGAGGTGACCAAGAACCCGATGGTCACTCTGACAGAGCTCCAGCATTTCTCTGTGGAGAGAGGAGAAACTTCCAGAAGAACAACCATCTCTGCAGCACTCCACCAATCAGGCTTGTATGTTAGAGTGGCCAGATGGAAGCCACTCCTCAGTAAAAGGTACATGACAGCCCACCTGGAGTTTGCCAAAAGGCACCTGAAGGACGAAGGAATCTCAGACCATGAGAAACAAAATTCACTGGTCTGATGAAACAAAGATTGATCTCTTTGACCTGAATGGCAAGCGTCATGTCTGGAGGAAACCAGGCACTCCTCATCACCTGGCCAGTATCATCACCTACAGTGGTGGCAGCATCATGCTGTGGGGATGTTTTTCAGCGGCAAGAACTGGGAGACTAGTCAGGATCGAGGGAAAGATGAATGCAGCAATGTACAGAGACATCCTTGATGAAAACTTGCTCCAGAGCGCTCTGGACCTCAGAATGGGGCGAAGGTTCATCTTCCAACAGGACAACGACCCTAAGCACACAACCAAGATAACAAAGGAGTGGATACAGGACAACTCTGTGAATGTCCTTGAGTGGCCCAGCCAGAGCACAGACTTGAACCTGATTGAACATCTCTGGAAAGATCTGAAAATGGCTGACCTGAGACAGACCCAATAAAATTAGACCTGAGTCCGACCCAATCCAAAGGCAGTTTTTCTCTAATCGACCCGAATGTGAAAGGCAGTGACATCTGCACAGCCTGCATGCACCAGTATCCGGGTTGTTTGTTAATTTACACATAGAAGCATGGATTGACAGAGAACAGAGAAGAAGGGGGATGATAACATTCATATTAAAATTTCTGACTGGTAAACCCTACTGAAGTGCAATCACCTTGTAATAATAATAGCCTAGAGATAATACCTAGAGATAATAATGTTGTCATAAATTGTATTTAACATGTATTTGTTTTAAATAAAAAAATATTGTTAAACGCCCGAAACAATTAATGTTCAATTGACATATTTCAAAAGAATTTGGGTCTTTTTGGGTCCATTTGGTATATGCACATTTATTTAAAATTACCCAAGACCCGAGGCCACTAATATCAGTCCAAACCCCTGTCCGAGGCACTCATCAAAGTTTTGGACCCAAACCTGTGCGATTATCGGGTGGACCTTGGGTTTTCGGATCCAAATGGATCTGTGAAGCCCTCTAATCTGTCTGTTTGTCTGTCTATATATCTAGCAGCCTGTCTGTCAGTCTATTGTATCTGTCCGACTTTCTGTCTGTCTATCTGTCTGTCTGATTACAGCTTATTCATGACAGCTCCCTAAAACTCTTTTGATGGGGTGATGAAAAGAGACTCAGGCAAAGCAAGCCACCTGTATGTACATCTCATGTTTATCTAATTCATGCTGACCAAACACAGAGTGTTTAAGCCTGAGTGAATAAGCCAACACCTTCTACAGAAGCAAATATTGAGTGAGCGGCTCTCACATGTGTTCCAAACAGAGCCATCTGTGAGGCAGCAGATTGGCCAGAGAGCATGACTGAGATGCCGCATCATCAATTAGAACAGCTGGGGCTGAGAGGGACATCACCATACAGCACGGGTGACAAGCACCCAGTCCAGCTGCTTTATCATGCTCTCTCTCTCTCTCTCTCTCTCTCTCTCTCTAAAATTCAAATGAGCATTATTGGTGTGACAAATTGTACATTGTAATTCAAAAGCATTTATATGAGCATGAAAAATAAAAATGAACAAAGTATAACAAATTCTGTAATGAACGTGTGGAGAAAAAAACAGTGTATAAAAAGCAGAAAGAAAACAGTGTATATACTTTCAGTGATGTGTGTTTGGATATGTGTGTATCTACAAGTGTTTGTGTGGGGGTGGGTAAACAGGCGCATCGCTGTTTGGTCGACTCTTCCATCTTTTTGTGGCAGGAATTGATGGATTTTGCTGCTAGTGAAATGCAGTCTATTTGTTCACAGAGTAAATATTGAGCTTGTGCATCTTTCCTCAACTTTGGGACAAATCATTTCAAATTTGGGAAAGAAGTGTTTTTGAATTTCATTATAATTAGGGCAGGTGGTTAAGAAATGCAGCTCTGTTTCTATTTCTCCTTGGCTACAGTACAGGCATTATCTGCTCTCTCTGGGCATCCAGCTCTGTCTCTATCTGCCCTTTATAGCCAAGCTGTGGCCATTTAGTCTCTCTCTCTCTCTCTCTCTCTCTCTCATCTCAACTCGATCAATCCCTCATTCTAGTTTTCTCTCTCTCTCTCTCAGTTTGTCAAGTCAGAGCAAATGTACATTTTATTTTTTTATTTTATTTTTATTATTTTTCTAAGATTTGGCAATAGAATAAATATTATAATTTTTTTTTTTTTTTTTTTTTTTTTTTTACAAAACAGATAGTTCCAGTCCTGGATGCTATTTGGTTAACTGAGCTTCCCAGTCGTGCTACAATATACAATATAAGCTATGATGCAAAACATCTGTTCGCCTAGCTACTATGTATATCATTACATGACAGGGAACATGTCTTCTGGTGGAAGGATGGCTCAGTTTAAAAGAAATTCCTTAAAGGAGTCATGAAAAGGAGATTCAAATTGTCCTTGATATTTAGATATATAAGCGGCAGGGCTGGACTGGTAATCTGGCATACCGGGCATTTTCCCGGTGGGCCGACACACTTTGGGGCCAATCGGGGCAGACTGGCCATCGGGAGAACCGAGCAGAACGGGCCGCTATAAGCTAAAATGAGCTGCCGCGTTATGCGGAACGGACCACAAAACGGCGCAGCATTATGCAGAAAAGGACAGCGAACACCCCCCCCACCCCGCTCAACAACATTTGGGCCAGTTGCAATGTAAAATCCCAGAACGATTTCTCTTCCCAGTCCAGCCTTGATAAGACGTAAGTGTCAACAATCAAAACGTACTGTAAATTTCAGAACTCAAAACTTCCTACCCAGTCTAAAAACAGCATTTATAGTTGCCACTCTGCTGAAACATCTCGTTGTGAAATCTGTCTTTTTGTGACATCATGACACATTGCTCATTTGTATTTACACATCTCACAACATTCGTCATCGCACCCTTGGTCCCGCCAACTGGTACACAGTTCAAGTCAAGAGAGCAGGCCTTCTGTGGCTAACTATTCCTCACATAACACCTAAGGGGACCCATCTGTACTATTTTGAATAATTTTGTATATGAACATGAACTACACAGACTCTTTGACTGCTGTCATGTATCTCGCTGATTTTAAAAGACGTGATGTCAAATTCTCTTTCGTTCAACTGATGCCTGTGTTGCTTTGAGCACAAATTTATTTTGCCCATCTACGCTATTTTGAATTGTTGGTGTATGTAAACATAGGACGTCTTTGACGATGGACGTCTTTGATTGTTTTGGTGTGTTTCCAGCGATGTGTGCCTCATTGTGCCTTCAGTGTGTGTGTGCGTAATTTCACAATACTTTGGATAATGATGTGTTCGGGGGGTTTTTCGCCTCATGTCGTTTGTTTGTGAACCATCATAATATGATTCCAGCTTTGCAAAGGAACTGCTATTAAAGGATGGAGCAGTTAAAACTTTGTTTATCGTTCTCAGTGTTTACAGGTGTGCGTAAGATGAACAGTTTAATATATTCAGATGCAATGTGTTGGATGTACGTTATGTGTAAACATATTTGCCATTGGTTGGGAAAACAGATTGTCCCACCCCAAAATTACACCATTGGTTGAGCCAATGTTCCTGTGTAGGGCTAGTAGCCATGCTCAAACAAATAGAGCAATGTTTTGATAGTGCCACAGTGTTTACATTGAAAACATTACATCTATTTTAAAGCTAAAATGGCTTTGAGATCTTTTTGAGGAAATTGTCAATTTGCTTGTTGATGTCTCTGGTGTAACCACCTGTAACAGCATCAGCAGAGAACTGTCTATTGCTTATTGATTAAAAAAAGAATAATAATTAAGCTCTGTTATGTATAAAAGAACTGGTATATTGTTGGCAAATGTAGTATTATTAAAGTCAACATCAAACGGCATTCACAACCCATTTTACTTTCATAATGTGGCATATTCCATGTGACACAGGATATTAAATGAGAAGAAAATGTAGAGT
The DNA here is from genome assembly GCA_032164185.1 of Moxostoma hubbsi. Classification (NCBI taxonomy): domain Eukaryota; kingdom Metazoa; phylum Chordata; class Actinopteri; order Cypriniformes; family Catostomidae; genus Moxostoma; species Moxostoma hubbsi. Next base: position 49,389,825 of record JAVLUX010000006.1, read on the forward strand.
GGGACTTGATTTTATCCATCAGGAACTGATTGAATTGTGAAAAGTGGTCTCTTTATGATGGGCAGTTTGATGGGTTGAAAAATACGTCTTGATGACGTCAACTGAAAAGTAATTTAAAAGACAGAGCAAGTTATTACATTTTGATGAATGATTGATAACAGACTTTTTTGCCTTTGGAATGGCGTGCACTGATGACTCATGCACAATAAGATGAAAAAAAGTAAACGGTTCATTTTGATTTTATGTTGACTTTTCATGAATTTTTAAGCAGTTAGCATAATATCTCCCCCATCTTTGTCTTGCTGTCTAATCTGATGTGTATCATTCTTTCATTCTCTTGGTAGTCCTCTGTTTACCTTTATCCATCTAATTTTCTCTCTTCATCTCTAATTTTTTTCTCTCTTCCTCCTTCTGTTTGAACATGTGGAAGGATTAATATCTGAGCAGAGATGTTTGGAGCTTATTTGAGTAAACCGAGTGCCCTGGTGAACGGCAGTACCAGAAGAAAACAGATCGTGAGCCTGATTAGATCAGCTCAGTTAGCCTAGCCAGTCATATTGCTGTTATTGTCTCGCACAGCCATCTCTGAATCATGATGAGCAAATAAACCTTAAAATAGTGACAACAAAGTGATGACTCTATCCCCTTATAGTCTGATTTAATTAAAAGAAAATGTAAAAAATAACTAAGGAAACACAAACCCATAATGACCATAATGTCATTCCAAACCTGTTTGACTTTCTTTCTAATGCGAACACAGAAGATGTTTTGATGAATATCACAATCCACATTCTCAATACAACTGCACAGTATAGTGCCTCACGTTTCGCGGCCGGCCCACCGGGAAAAGTCCCTGTTCTCCCCATGACCATTCGGCCTCTTGATGTGGTAGTTTTTGATGCTCTTCGCTGATGCTGGACAACTAAGTCCCGTAATTATATCAAATGTATATTTCTAAGTAGAAAAATTATTCCAGTATACACCGAAAAGCCCATTGTAGTACACATATAAAACAAATATCCATTAATTCTTATGTAGGCTAAATATGCTAATAAAAGATAATGTGTTAATGTGAGCATTACTACACTCATATTAGTTATACAGTGCTTAACAGATTATTGTGTATTATGTATGTATTAGTTTATAAATTAGAGTAATTATAAAATATTAAACATTTTCATTGTAGCCTTATGAATGCAACATTAATGAGACCTATTAATTTAAATACATTTTTAACATCAAATTAAGGTTATTTGTCATGTACTGTACACCATGCCAGCAAGACATGTATACACATTTTGTATGGTTATATGGGACTATGATTACAACAGCCAATATATATATATATATATATATATATATTATGGGGAAAAAAAAATATTTCTTGCACATTTTACATTTGTAATGTATATAACTGTAATAATATAAAATAATATATATATATATTATTTATCCTTCATAAACTCCATAATGCCCACCTCTTCAGACACTTGTACACCACTGACCTGCATGAATATTCTTAAAAATGTCTCCTTTTGTGTTCCATGGAAGAAAGAAAGCCATTAAGGTTCGAATTACAATAGATAAATGAAGACTTTCATATAGATTCATAATAGATAAATTGAAGATTTTCATTTTTGAGTAAACTATTCCTTTAACCTCTTCAACTCTGGAGCTTTTTTGGGCTGCCACCAGCAATTTTTCACTCTCAGATTTAAAAGCTCAACATTTACACATAAATAAAAAAGACTCCAATTATTCATAAATAATATTGTACCTGTATATGTTTACAATCTTATGATGAATATAATTTATTTTATTTTTTTGTCCTAATTTTATAGGCATGTAATTCTGGTTCTGATCTCCTGTCTTCTTCTAAATAGTAGTATTTTATTCCTTGAAATAAGAATTTTTCCTTTATCACCTTCCATCACAAAATGACGATCTGAAATGTAGATGGTGCTATAACACATTTTAGCCCTTGCAGATGTGCTCGTTCATAGACATTCAGTCAAATTTTCAATTTATGCACCACCCCCAATTTTCCATCGAATATCGGCCTCTGAGTGGACTAGAAGCTCAATCTAGGTGTCCTTAGAAAGCTGAGATTCTCCTCTTGAAGTACGTATATCATTTTACCATTAACAGTCCATAACATATATTTCTGATGATTTGTTTAGCATGCTTTTCCTTTGGCGCTGCATATTTTATTCTGAACATCTAAGATATAACATTGGATTATTCACACAAGCAAGCTCACAGACAAGTAAACAATGGCTCGTGTTTTAGAGAACTGCCTAAAGTAAAAGCAGGTATAAAGTTTTTAGCAGCAGTTATTGGTGCATAAAGGAGATGTTTGTATTTTATGTCTTACAAATATCATATTTCACTTTGTGATTATTTTGAAAATATTTTAAACTTTGGTATTAAGGCAACAAAATAAACTGTACAGTATTTGATATTTGATATGCCTATATAAGTGCTATTTTAAAGACTTTTATTTTCATTTTAATAGTTCTATCACATAACCACTAGGATGCGCTTATTTGCAACGCATATGTTTTAAGGCTTTATTTTGTTACTTTAATTAACAGACATATTTTAAGAAATGATGGTTATCTATGGAAAGTTACAATGCTAAGCTTTCAAACAATACCACATATGCCTGATTTATGTATACGGGGACTTGAGCATTCTAAGCATAAACATTTTTCACAATGTACCATCTCCTTTTGGACACGTCAGCGTGTTGAACAGATTAAAGTGGTATGAATAAACTGTATTTGTGCCAACTGACTAACTTCTCAAGTTGTACTTCAGTGTTGCAGGTCTTCTGGTCAGAGAAGGGTTATTCAGCATCTTCTTTCCTTTAGTGTCATATAGCAGCTTGTATGTTTCCCTGACATTATTCACCACCAGAAGTGTATCTTCATCCTTCAATGCCTTCCAATTAAGTAAACACATGCCGTGATTGGGTTGGCCGAGAAGAGCTGAGTGATAGAAAGTTTGTCAGTTTTCCTCTAGCCTTATACTTTGCTGCATCCTATTTGCATTTTATTCATCCCAAACAGTATGTGAGATTAGGATTAGTGCAGCCCAAATAGTACATTAAAGAGTATGCCAAAAGTGTCCGGACTGTTTAATATTTCTGGTTGTTTTTCAAAAGTGTGTATCCACGCATGCTTTTTGAGCTAATTTTGTCCACAAGCCCTTGCCATTCAGAAGTTAAAACAGTTTGTCAACTTTTTTAGTTGTACTATTAAATAAAATAGTAGAATAATGGAATGGAGTGTGAGCCCAAAGCTGCCACATAGGAACCTAAAAGTTACAATTAACAAATGTTCATTATTGAGTGAGAACATAAAAAAATATGCATTCAAAACCCTGTCCTTGTTTTATCCCGCTTTACTCTGGTAAGCCTTCAATAATTATATATAACCGTAGAGATGTCAGGTCCAATTTGCAGCAAAATCGCAGGCTTCCAAATGTCATTCATCCTTGCGTGTTTACATCATGTCCGTATACTCAGAAAAAAGAACCCGCTGCGTCTCACGCATTTTATAATGTACCCATTTCATAGCACTGACATGTACATTCATTTGTTAGAAGGTCAATTAATCTTGTGAGAGTTTGTGAGGTTGAAGGCTGGATATCTCGGCCACCACATCATCAAGCACCGTCGAAGGCAGTCTCAATTGTGAGGATGCTTGGAAGGCAGCCTCGTTTCGCAGCCTTCATTCACCACATTTTGGAGGATGCATCAGGTGTATCCTTCGTGGCCTTCAATCACCCACAATCCATTGCATAATTCAGATTTTAATATTGTAATACTTTTATTCCCATAGAGACCAACCAATCAACAAACAAACAGAATTTCAAACTGATAAAATCCTGACACTTTATTTTAAAGGGATAGTTCACCCAAAAATGAAAATTCTCTCATCGTTTACTCACCATCAGCCCATCCCAGATGTGTATGACTTTCTTTCTTCTGCTGAACACAAATTAAGATTTTTTGAAAAAAATATCTAGGTTCTGTATGGCCATACAATGCAAGTGAATAATGATTAGAACTTTGAAGTTCCAAAAAGCATATAAAGGCAGCATAAAAGTAATTCATTTGACTCCAGTGTTTAAATCCATATCTTCAGAAGTGACATGATAGGTGTTGTTGAGAATCAGATCAATATACAAGTCCTTGTCCACTTTGTTTTTGCGATTCTTCATGCATATTGCCACCTACCGGGCAGGGAGGAAAAATTATAGTACAGAATTTAAACCTTGTGTGTTCTAATAAAAATATTTGATAGTAAAATTCCATAATTCCATAATTTCGATGCATCAAAATTTTATTGGCATATTGATGTATTTTGATGCATTTTACACTCCTAACAACTGTCAATATAATCAGAAACTGATCCAAAAAATAGGCTTATACCATAGCAAGATTATTAGAAATCTAGTTAACAAATTAATTACAAGTTAATCAGGCTAGCTCTCTGCTTACCAGTTAACATCACAAACATTTAAGCACAACATTAACTAGTTAATGCATGCGCCACTGAGAAACATTACCTGATGTGCATTCAAAAGCAGTGGGGCATTGCATTTCCAAAATATAATAGACCACGAGTCAAAATTTCTGCATCCCAGAACATAGTGCGTTCAGCTGCTAATTTTGGGGTTGGTAGTGTTCATTCTTGGCAAAGGGAATATATTAATTTTTTATATATATTTTCCAGGGCATTTTACATTTTCTTTCATTTTCTAGGTGTTTTCCGGGTATGTTTTTCTCGTACTATTATTATGACTTATCATGAGACCGGGTTGGAAATCATATAGCAGCTTTAATGTGCAGTATGAGAATAGGACAGTGACAAAACTAGATTGTTTTCATATTGTTACGTTGATTCCAGCGTAGTAACCAATTTGTATCGTCATATTGTGTCACTTTAGCCATGCGGATGTCAGTTTTGAATAGAGGGTTTTGTGGTGCACCAAACACAAGGCTGAACGAGGCAAGTTGTGCATTGCAGAAATCGCAGAGTACACACAAACAAATGCTGAGCTAAAGGAAGCTAGAGGAATTAGCAAGGTACACATTCTCAACCCAGAATTGAAATCGACAGTCAAGCGTAAGCAACGAGAGCTGAGAAGATACACTTGTGTGTGTGTTTGTGTGTTCTCTTGCCTTGCATTAGTGTAGCAAGCTCCCATAGGCGAAGAAAATACCCTCACATCTTGATTTGAAAAGACAGATATTAATTACCTGAGCTCTTCACCTACTCCGCATTGGTCCAAGCAGAAATAATCTCCCTTATTGCTACCACCACTTTCCCCATAGCCATCAGAATCTGATGCAATCATAAGACAATCATGAGGCTTCCCAGTCCACCCATGCAAGAGGGAATAGTCACACATTATATATTGGTACATTTGAGTTTTTTGAGTTTTTGAGTCTTGTTCAACAACAGAGATAGTGTTGGAATTGAATGTTTTTATGTCCCTAATTTTGTCAAACCTGATAGCTATACCACTGTATAGAGAACAAATGTAATTATATCGTGATAAAAAAAATGGAACCTCTACGAGCTCATTAAAGACAACGGGAAGTCGGCTTGCTGTTTCCGAAAATTCCATTTCCCCAGGATCGCAACTGTATGCTGACTCACTGACATGTCCTATCTCCCATCGGACATATTTGGAACGGCTCAACGGGAATTACTTTCCCTCGTGACAGTACTATTAGCGCATTGCGTCAGTTGCATCGGTCCCCAATCAAATGAGGAAGTAATCAAGTTTAAACAAACACAAGCTTGATAATGAGGTTGAATTTTTGTCCCTAACATTGCATTGCATTGCTACTAATGGTTAGGGTTAGATTTGAGTTTTTGGTTGGGGGGTAGATTAAATAAAATAAGCATTTCTCTTAACTGTTTTACACCCTGTTCATCTGAAAACAATTGTTTTCTCTCCTGGATATAAATGGATTTCACACTTGTTTACATGCTCTTAATCACTTACTGCTTTAGGCTCTGGAGGAAGTCTTTTCAAATTCGGTCAACATATACCGATTTTGGCTAAAGAAAAATCGGCACACTTGCCGATTTTTATGCGAGATCAGGCTGTTAAAGAAGATTTTGATCATGGATTGACTGTTCACATTAGTAACAACTCATGCAGACTTTATGTCATGTGGTCTTATCGTTTGGATCTGAGTTGACTCGTTGACACTTTCTACAAAATATAGCATGTTATGAACACTGCAAATGCATAATGTTGTCGTAATGACGTAAGTGTATGGTTGAAGCAATTTTAAGGAGATAATTGATTGAAAATCAGCATCTCAATGGTGGTTGCATAAAGGTAATTTATTTATTGTTAGTTACTAAATTCTGATGAAAGCTCTTGAATACAACCAACACAGTTTGGTTAAATGCAAAACATTACCAGAACATGATTTGTGCTCAAAATATTGGATCAATATTGGAATGTCAAAAATCTCATCCTCATTTTTTTCCAGACCCGTATGACTTTCTTTCTTCCATGGAACACAAAAGAAGAAATCTTGCAGAATCTTCACACTGCTCTTTTATTCACAACAAAATATATAGTGACCAGTCAAGCTCCAAAAAGGACAAAAAATACACCATAAAAGACACAGAAAAGCAGTCCAAATGAACCATGCAGTGTAAAGATTCTTTAAATATTCTCAAATTGTGTTTAATAGAAAAATAACATGATACTGATTTGGAATGACATGAGGGTAATAACTAATGACATAAGTTTCATTTTGAGGAGAACCATTCCTTATTGTCTGAGAATGTCTGTATGGAACCCTACTACCATTGCCTTGGGCATGAACTTTAATAACCTGAGAATTAGAACAATTCCTTTATTGCTTTTTGCCTGTATCACAAACTGTATGCATTTTCTCTATAAGAACTAAACAGTCCTTTTTGGGCTGACCCTGGGGTTAAAATGTAGAGTAAAAACTAAACACTACACTGTATATTGCTAGTATGCGGTGGAAGATTCCAGCAACCTTGAAAATGTTTTTATGGGAAACATTGTTAGAGTGTCACATTGAGTGTGATGACACCCATTGTGAGATTGTGACAGTTTTATATAATGTTTTTCATTGTTAGTTTTTATTTTGTCATTGTTTGTACTTTGGTTTTGTGCTGTATTAAATCTTCTTGCTTGTACCTTGAATATATTTTGTATATCATTCTTGATGTACAAAAAAAAATAAAAAATTGGGGTGAATCTGACAAAAACTGTCAAGAACATGTCCGGATCACATTTAACCCTAAAATCAACAGACAAAAACTAAGAAATTAACTTTTGCATATAGAAAATGAAGAAATTATATTTAACATGTAATAAGAAAATAAAGTTTGTTTTAGGACCATTGTGGGTTTTTTTCTCCATTAAATTAAATTCTAATTAAGTCCCAGAATTACAAAAAAAATGTAATTACGGTATATGGGAAAGTATGTATATAAAAAGTATGTTTTAATTTAATTCATTATATATATATATATTACAATACATATTTAATATAAATTGTTTATATAACATCCAGATGCATTACTGTAATTCAATAAAAAAAATCAATTCATCTTCTTTATGTAAAACTGTATTTCTTTTTCTTTTTTGATTTTGGGGTGAAATGTGACCTGGGTGAGATTCACCCAACCACACAATTGTGACCACCAAAATCGCACAGTATTACACTAATCTGTGACCTCTAGCTGTCTCTATACACTACAGTTGTTGGCTGTAGGTCAGTATAGGGTTTAGATGGACAAAAGAAGAGGCTGTTGACGCTGTGGTTGGTGCTATTTGCGCTGGATTTGGCAAAGGCATCGGTCAGCGGTCCTGTGTGAGAGATTAGCAGCCCAAAGTCTTTGATGTTGCATTTTGCAAAGGGATTTTCCAAGGGCATATGTGCTTCCTGGATCTAACCCTTTAAGATCTTTCCATCTCAGAAAAGCCGGGTGCGTACTGTGTGTGGGGTTTTGTGTTTTTGTCCTTTACGTCTGTTGCTTGTCAGATTGTACAATATGACCCCAGTGAGATCTTGCGTAAAAGCCAAGGCAGACTGTGCGACACCTACTGTTTTTTCTGTCAGACTGTATGATATACACGGTAGCCAAGACTTTAGTAATGATTAGCAGTATCGACTGGGTTGTAAAAACATCCATTCTGACATCCTCATTACCATGTGAAATTTAAATAGTACCGTGCAACCCTGTATGTTGTTCCAAACCCGTATGACTTACATTCTTCTGTGAAACACGGAAAATTTTGGGAATTATCTCTTATTCTTTTTCATTTTTTAATTGTATCCCCTTTTCTCCCAATTTGGAATGCCCAATTCCCACTACTTAGTTGGTCCTCGTGGTGGTGCGGTTACTCACCTCAATCCGGGTGGCTGAGGACAAGTCCGTTGCCTCCGCTTCTGAGACTGCCAATCCGCATGTTTTATCACATGGCTCGGTGTGCATGACACCGTGGTGACTCACAGCATGTGGAGGCTCATGCTACTCTCTGCGATCCACGCACAACTTACCACATGCCCCATTGAGAGCAAGAACCTCTAATCATGACCACGAGGAGCTACCCTGTGTGACTCTACCCTCCCTAGCAACCAGGCCAATTTAGTTGCTTAAGAGACCTGGCTGGAGCCACTCAGCGTGCCCTGGATACAAACTCGCAACTCCAGGTGTGGTAGTCAGCGTCAATACTCGCTGAGTAGCCCAGGCCCCCCTGGAATTATCTCTTAAAGGCAATTTGGCTCTATTTCTTTCAGCCAAGCATACACACAACGACACACACGCACTCGGAAGTCCCTAATTAAGTGCAATATTTCCCACATCTCTAACTGCCTGGTTTGCTGTCTTACTGTGATGTCACCGTTGGGGTGCATTGCTGTATGATCAAAGCAAGCTTTTTGACAGCCTCCTAGGCATGTTAGTGCACACCCATGGAGTGCAACAGAGAGCATCACATGAAAAATTTGCATCCACTAAACGAGCTACTTGCACTACTTGGTTCCAGCTGGTCCCTTGGCAATCTCCAGAAGTCCATTTGAGGTCTGCGTTCTCCAGAAGTCCACTTGCATTTGCTGCTTTTGCCTCCATGCATTAGATCAACACATTTGCATGGGCCTCTTTTCCCCTCTTCAGTCTATCGAAACGAGCATGCTCTGTCCTGAGCAACAGCTGTAGTACATGCATTATTTAACACCATTGATACTTGGTGGCTGCACTTGACTGACTGGCGCCAATTGTTTGGTCTGAAATTGCATTTTCCATCTCAAATATGAATATATTATTGTCATTAAGAGCTCTTTGATGAGTTTAAATGTCATTTTGTCTTTCAAAGGTGTTTTTGATGGTAAAGAATGATGGATGATCTGATCTCCTGGTGATAATGTGTCTATATGCGTCAAAACAAGTTCGCTCCTATTGTAATCAGCGCTGGGTATATTACTTCTGAATTGTAATCAATAAAAATTACACGATTAGCCCTTAATTGCATGGTAATTTTCCCAAACACTCTAACATATTCAGGTCTTTAGAGACCCGGCACTGGTCACATCTATCAAAAATGTATATACAAAAAGCCCAGATGGTGTCAAATTTTCAAAATATTTTCAAGACAATTATTTTTTCATATATTAAAGAGATCAAATTAGGACAAATCAAGAACAGGTTTCATTATTTTCACACTGAAATTTCATGAGATGCAACTGGCTGTCAAACACATATTGAGCTACATATAACACATAATCTACACATGTGTAATGTATGTGTAACTTATGTACAGCTTATGTTTAACTTATGTGTATTTTCTCAGGCACTTTTTGAGTCTAAATAGATGCAAAACTTACATAATTTCAATAGGACACCCAAATGACAATAGCCATATCATACTTTTCATGCGTTGTACTTGCTATAAGTTTACTTCAATGTTGTTTTTTCATCAAATATCAATGTCAAATGAAAATCAAATCACTCACTGAAACATCAGTGCCACCTTGAGTTAGAAATAACATGTATATTGTGTAAGTGTATATAAAATACTGATAATTCATTAATCTTTAAAAAATCATAATTTATGGAAGTGCGGGGGGAAAATATTGGCACTCTTACACACCTCTGGTCTCTAAAGACCTTTTGGAACTTAAACCATTAGTAAAAAAAAATAAAATAAGTACACTATTTATAAGAGATAGATTGAGGAACACTAAAGAGGTGAGGGCACAACTCTAAAAATGAATGTGGTACTGGGGGTGGAATGAGGACCTGAGGTATGCGTTTAAGGGTCAAAATTGCGATCAGTCACCTTTTAGTTAATACATTTTTATTACCTTTGACCTAACTCTTTTTTTATTTGATGTCACATACATTTAAGTAGAATTCTCTATACCATTTTGACAATGTTGCTTAAAGGGTTAGTTCACCCAAAAATTACAATTATTCCATCATTTACTCACCCTCAAGCCATTCTAGGTGTATATGACTTTCTTCTTTCAGCCAAACACATTCAGAGTTATTTAAAAACATATCCTGCTCTTCAAACCTGTGTAATGGGAGTGAATGGTACCTTAGATTTTGAAGCCCAAAAAAGCGCATCCATCCATCAAAAAAGTAATCCATACGGCTCCAGGGGGTTAATAAAGGCCTTCTGAAGTGAAGCGATGCGTTTTTGTAAGAAAAATATCCATATTTACAACTTTATAAACTAGAATCACTGGCTTCCGGTAACGGCCGTCCGTGCGTTCACGAGAGAGTCGAGTTCTGGCACATTCTCCGGTGAGAAGTGACAAACGCGGAAGAACAGAGGATAGAGGAATCCAGTGAACGCGCGGACAGCCTTTAACGGAATGATTCAAAATATGAGAATTTATCTGACGTTTGTGTGTTTCACATTCTGTTTCAGTTAGTAGTGATGACAAACACCATAGTTTTTTCACACAACAACTTTGAATGTGCAGAAGCATCTTAAGTTATAGTATTCGTAATGTTTGATTGGGAATGACCCTGCAGGACCCTACTACACCGCATACGACCAAAAAAAGTATGTGCAAAGCACCCTCAGTTGCTGGATGCCCCATTAATTTTTTTGATGTGTTGTTATTCCAATCACAATTTTTGATGTACCAAACTCATATGACTTACTTTCTTCCGTGAAACATGGAATATTTTGGGAATTATCTCTTCTTCTTTTATCTTTTATCTAATTTTATCCCCTTTTCTCCCAATTTGGAATGCCCAATTCCCACTACTTACTAGGTCCTCATAGTGGCACGGTTACTCACCTCAATCCGGGTGGCAGAGGACAAGTCTCAGTTGCCTCCGCTTCTGAGACTGCCAATCCGCACATCTTATCACATGGCTCATAGTGTATGACACCGCGGAGACTCACAGTGTGTGGAGGCTCATGCTACTCTCCGCGATCCACACACAACTTACCACACGCCCCATTGAGAGCGAGAACCACTGAGGTGGTTACCCCGTGTGACTCTACCCTCCCTAGCCACCGGGCCAGTTTGGTTGCTTAGGAGACCTGGCTGGAGTCACTCAACACATCCTGGATTCAAACTTGTGACTGCAGGGGTTTTAGTCAGCGTCAATACCCACGTTTGTATGTTTTTAATGCAAAAATGTGTTCGGTCCGAACAGCCCCTGTGTGCAGCTTCACAGTTAGTTATAAAACTTATACAAGTAATACAAATTATATGCTTTTATTTCGGACTGACAGGGAAAATAAAAGTGGCTGGAGTAGCTGCACAGCGAGTCAAAAATAGAAACGGGTATCCGTCAACTGAAGGCACGACTCGCCCGCATGTTTCCGGTGTAGACAGGGTGTCAGTGTTAAAAATTAGGTTTGGCACAGTACATCTACCACTGATGTCCCCTTCATGTCAGATATGATATTTGCTGAGTCCTGCCCCCGAAACACACATATTTTGGAAGACCAGCGCTGTCGCCTGTCTCCGAATGGGGCATAAATAAATAAATAAGCCCCCAGCTGTGTGCAGAGCAGTGAACAATCAGCCAGCTTCAAAAGCTCTAATAAAGAAAGTGGTGTCCCATGCCTTTTGCCTATTAATGGAATCTTTCAACCCCAAGGCCAGCTCAATAGCGCGCACGCACGCAGTACACCCTGTCATTAGCCTCTGTGGCCTAAGATAAACAGCATGCGTTGCCTCGGCCCATTACTCCCTGTCTAGTGCAGTGTAAGGCCCTAATGAACTCTGCCTCATGGGCCCCCTGATGCACATACAGCCAGGAAAGGTTATGAGCCCACCCAGTAAAATTGGCCTTATGAAGGGACGTAATTACAATGTCCCCGTAAAGCACTACTGTGCCATCAATACTGCATGAGCTCCATCGTTGGGAGGAAGGTACGGGCCTCATGACAGAGATGATATAGGCCCCAAGGCGGAGAGAACTACCACCCCCCATCAATGAAGAAGGTATGATACAAACAAGGGTGAAAAAGTACAGTAGCATTGTAAAAATCTGGTACAGTGTATGAAACTGGACTTTTGATAGCCATCTAGAGAGCTTCCTTTAAACTAAGGAATAGTTCACCCAAAAATGAAAACTCTGTCACTGTTATTTTCTCACCCTAATGTCACTCTGAAGCTGTTTGATGAAAGGAGAAAGAAGATTTTTTTAAAGCATTCACAGGGTTTGTTTGCCATACATTGAAAGTGAAGAGTGTCTCCAGTCTCTCAAGCAAAATAAAATAAATAAAATAAAATAACTTTAAAACCACAATATTCCAAATCTAAATACAATAACTTAGCACTTTATTAGGAACACTAATGCTGTTGTAGCTCATCTGCCCCAAAGTTCTGCCCCATTCTGAAATGCTGTTTAGCACACTACAATTGTACAGAGTGGTTATCTGAGTTACCATAGCCTTTCTGTCAGCTCGAACCAGTCTGGACATTCTCCATAAACCTCTCTCATCAACAAGGCGTTTCCATCTGCAGAACTGCCCCTCACTGGATGTTTTTGTTTTTGGCATCATTCTGAGTAAATTCTAGAGACTGTTGTGTGTGAAAATCTCAAAAGATCAGCAGTTACAGAAATACTCAAACCAGACCATCTGCTGCAAAAATCATGCCATGGTTGAAATCACAATTTTTCCCCATTCTGATGGTTGTTGTGAACATTAACTGAAGCTCCTGACCCGTATCTGCACGATTTTATGCACTGCACTACTACCACATGATTGGCTGATTAGATAATCACACGAATATGTAGATGTACAGGTGTTCCTAATAAATTGCACAGTGAGTGTATATTCCAAGTTTTTTTATTCCTAAAACAAAATATATTCACTGATATTAAGGGTTCTATTTTCAAGAGTGTGCAAAAAACAAATGGCCATGGGTGGGAGTGTTTGCGCTACTTTGGGTGTAGGCGCGTAAACTTTGGGTGTATTGTATGTAAATTAATTGGTTCTTAAAATATTGTGGAACATTAATTTCCCTAACAAGTCCCTGACAATCACTGTCGTAGCTGTTTTGAGAAAAAAATATGTTATAGCTTATTTTTCAATTATTATCATTATGTTTATAGTTACAATTGTATTTATAATCAAAGTTATATTTTTGTGATTTTTAAGTCACTGCAAAAAGAAGTTAGACAGAGTAAAATGTTTGGATTTGGTATGATTTTTGTGACCACTTTGTTATTTTGATAATATTCTCATTTCGATTGGTGTAATTTGAATATAGATATATATTAAGTTGAATTTTTTTTAAGTAGAAGTGAATTGCGCGCTGATACAATACCTGTTTATGCTAGCCATAATTTGTGTGTCAGTTGATGAAAATTATTAATAATACTTACATTCTCTGCAATTTAAAGGAGCACATATCTAAATTCTGACGAGAATCGCACTTTCCATGCATATAAAAAGGAGCGTGTCACTGTCATAGAAATATGCCTGGCACTCATTATAGACGCAGTTAATGCACAAAAGAACGTAAGTCCATATTTATATTCTTTTAATTTATTGTATTGAGTCCATTTACACTACAAACTTCTTATTAATGTGCTGTCTTTGTTTAAATAGTTGGTGCTTGAGGGAATGGACTACATAATAGGAAGCAGACGATGGAATAACCAGAAAATAACGTAATTTTAAGTAAAGAATTAAATTGCTCTTGGTCACGCCTTTTGCGTGTTCAGTGCATGATTTCGCCAAACCCATTTGCGCCTAGACTTAGCGCATACCAAAACTTAATGGTCAATGTCCATTGACTTTCCGCTTAAGACTTAAGGCATTGTGTTGAAAGTAACGCTTGCATTTTTAAAATAGGCCCCTAAATCATTTATAAAGCGCTGAAATCAAAATACCGGCTACGTTGATGACATTAAACGTCATTAGTTCTTGTAACATGATATCATGACGTTTAGTCACAAGACACGTTGAGAACCAATGTGGTTTGATAATATCGACATAGCATATTTACTTTAATTACATAGCAAATAAACCCTGTGAAGATTTGTATTATTTTGTAATTACATTATTTTGTGGTTATTTTGTGTTCTACGGTAGAAAGTCATATGAGTTTGGAGTGACGTTAGGGTGAGCAAATAATTATTTTTTTGGAGTACTATCTCTTTACATATTTTGTAAAAGCAGTGTTAAAAAAAATGTCCTAGCTCCGCTTTATATGTAGCCACAACTATAGTGAAGCCAATTGTAGGTTAATTTTCTAAAAAATTTAAACACTGTGTCTCTGTGGTGCTAAAAAAAATTCCTATGTTTGTTTTGAGTGACCTGTCCAGCCCGACACAACAACCTTGACTTAACTAATGGTGCGAATTAGGGGTGGGACTGTCTGTTTGTTTATAAAACAACATTTATTTTGGCGATTCTATTCTGCGATGCAAGTGGCACAGACGTTTCACACATCTAGAGAAAAAACATCACAAAGCCGGAATGCTAACTGATGGCTAAACTATGCTCCAATTCAGAAAAAGTGTGTTAAAGGATGTGAAAAAAACATTGACGTCAGTGCTTGAAGTGAGCCGGCAGTACACATGTTGTTACTGCGTTTTGGTCAGAGGTCTCTGTTGTTTTGCATGGACCAGGATTAGCCTATTTATTTGTTGAGTATGTCAGTCACACTATGAAAGGACTGCACGTAGCATCCATATATCGCAAAAAAAAAAAAAAAAAAAAACACGTCTGATTACTTTTCTGGTGAACATAAAATCAGCCTAATTATACATGGCTTCAAACTAGTTGATTTTGAAAATGTGCATTTTTGCATATCCCTGCTATAGACAGAACATATGGAAGAGAATGTTGATGTCCAGCTGTGCTGTTTTTGTCTGCTGATTGGGCAAGAGACGATCCCTGATGAAATATCGCAGGATGAGTCTAATTACTGCAAATGAGCAGAGCAGAGTCTTTCTTGTGTGGATACAGATTCCTGGTGAGCAGCTTGTCTGGTAGTTGATATGATTATTTGATTTTGTTCATTTCTACCTTGTCTGCATTAAACTGAAGTGGCAGTGGCCATATGCTCTGAAATAATGGTGGTCAGGGATCTAACACAAAGGCTACTGTTTATAATTCACACTGAGAACACAAATTTTTCATTTCCTGCCCTGTCAACACTTTGTCAACACTCTGTCAACACTCTGTCTTTAGTTCAACACATTGGTGTAGTTACACCTTAAGTAATTTTCTAAAATTTACTGTAGAATGTCTCATAATCTGTCCTTTGTATTTCGGCACCATCAGGAACTTTTGCATGGTTCAACAAGTGAGCAAAACAAGTAAAATCTTTTATCTTACTTCTATTTGATCGTAGTCTGATTGTCATATAAGTGGCGAACCCATACCATAATAAGGAAGGTTCCTGAGCAATTTAAGCTTGAAGTACCACCTGTTTTCTCCAGGGGGCAGTAAGCAAAACTTCAGCTGTATAGGCAACGTGCAGCTTATACAGAGAACAATCCAACCCTTCATCAGACAGCACAACACAAGGTTCTTGATTTCGAAACAGCCTGTTGGAGCGCAAATCGAAATTTAGGGATCTCATGACGTGATTTTCAAAGTGTTAAACTATGTTTACTGTATATATATATATATATATATATATATATATATATATATATATATATATATATATATATATATATATATATACACACACACACACATATACATACACCAATCAGCCACAACATTAAACCCACCTGCCTAATATTTTTTAATATTTCAAGGTATTTTGTTAAATGTATCTTGTTTTTACTGAAAAACAACCTCATATATATACGTTTCATATTTTGTTTTTTTTACAGTGTAACCCAAGGATGAACAGTGAAACATAGAGCAATATAACCCGGGATCACATTAAGCCATGGTAAAAATGAACCTAGGCTAACAATTTTAAATGTGGATGTGGATTAAAAAGAAATATTTTGATAACGATGCACTACAAAATTTGCATGGACACAATAAAAGAAGGTGTTTGATGTTTTGACTTGTTTTAAACTAATCTATGGCATCAGCAAAACCTTCAAACCACATGTACCCTATAAAAATATTCCCAGACTAATTTTAAGCTTTTAAAGGAATCAATACAGGTAGCCATTATTTTCAACAGCGCAAGCAGAAGTTTATATGAGGGCCAGAATTACAACTGTCTTTGATGGCTCCATAGAAACACTTTCTCTGTATTGTTGCACTGTCATCTATTTCCATGAATTTATGCATGGTTAAATGCAGTCTTAGTGCATCCACAGCTGTACTGCAGTTTCAATGTACAAGATCAAAGAGTTCTGAATCCTCAATGACGAATTTTCATTTCTGTTAAATAAAGGTCATGACTTCTGAAGCTCTTCTAGGTCTCAAAAGGATTTGATCCATGTTCACATCACAATTCTCTCTAATCTGAAATCTTAATAGAATTCCATGCCTTAGACTCTCCAAGAACAGAGCAGCTTCCAGAGGTTATCTGGTTAACTGGAGGATGTATTTGAGAGATTTAGCAAGAAAAAAATCTGGAAAAAGCAAAACCAGAAGCTATAAAGCTTTGCAAGTGGTTGAAGGTAAAAGTGAATCCAGTTTGGTCCTTTCTTTGGGTATTGCACATAAATAAATATCTTGTGCCTAATGATAAAAATACTCACATTTGCAGCTGGAATGTGTGCTTGAGTGTATAGAAAATCACATGAAAAATATGCTGTGTTTCCCCCTGGTAGTCTGAGCATAGGCCAAATGTGACGTAAACACAGTGATTTAGGATGCTCAGTGTTATAAAAGCGTTCCCTGAAAAGACCTTGCATTGTACCGTTAGTGTCCTCTTATGTAGGATTATTGGAATGTGTTTGGCTGAAGCCACATGAAGGTCAGCAGACAGAGATTAGACACGGAGCATGTGATCAACAACCAACTGATAGAATGACCATTCTCATGCCTAACCTATTTGACACCAACTTAAACATTAACTCTCATTCAATGACTATGCAATTAAATGTCAGATAACACTTTGAAGACTTTATTGCAAAATGATCACATGGGAAATCGACAAGTAGCTTTCCAAAGCTCATGTAATCTGAAATCCACCCAATACTGCCAAATTACACACAAGTGCCATCCCACATAAGTCATTTTTTCCATCAATTCAAATGTGTTGTTATCTTTTCCTTAGGCATAGCCTCAGAGGCAAGGACGCAATCGTAAATTCAGACGTTGCATTTTGCTCTAAAATGTCATTTTTAGTGCATTTACAGTTTGGTTTAGGGTTGGGGTTTGGGTTAGGGCATATGGTTACTAAAATATGCTTTCCTGTTGACTGTATTACATCATTAACATCTAAAAATACAACTCGCTTTTGGCGCCACTCTGTAGACATGGACTAAGCTAGCACATGCCCATACGTTCAACAACATTTCCAGCTTTGGCCACTGGAGGCAGTGATACGGATTTCGGTAAACAGATTTCAGCTGAGAATAGTATGTCTACAGATATGGTTCATGCCCCTCTTTTAATTTAAGTCTACTTAAGTTTCATTGAATGTCTAATGCAAAAACTCCCATTACAAAAAAGTCATGATACTTTTGTTATGTCTGTGCCTTGATATCAAGGTACCTGTAGACCTCAATACAAACTTAATAGCTGAGTCCACTAGTGGACAAGTGTAGCTTTGGGATTCTCTGACTTTGTTGACCCATGACTGGACAAGTTATGATTTCCACTGAAGCTTGAGAGCAGAGACATAATTAAAAAATAAGTTTTTTCACAGAATCATTTTGCTCAAGGTGTGGATAAAAACAGCGCCTGAGTTAGTCTGCAGGGGCATGTTCCTTATTGATTGGAGAAACCTGCTATCAGTAGCCTCACATGAACTAAGGAAGCTGAACACTCGTGATAAAGACTGTCTAGACGTGCGTGCATGGCTGGAGCTGGTGTATTGATGGATGAACATACAATCTTTCTTTTTATACTTCTTGGAAGTCTAAGTATGGAATCTTAGTTTCATTTTGGAGTCAGACCTTAGTTTCAGTAGTCACATCAAAGCAATAACTAATTCAGCTTACTATCATCTCAAAAATATAAAGAGAATTAGATGTTTTGAATCCAGTCAAGACTTGGAGAAACTTGTTCATGAATTCATCACCAGTACGACTACTGCAATGGACTCCTCACATGCCTTCCCAAAAGGGGCCATTAGACACCTTCAGCTCATTCAGAATAATGCTGCCAGAATCCTCACCCGAACCAAAATAGCAGTGTGTCACACACCTGTTCCTCTTACCTCTGAGCGATCTGCTGTTGGATCTACGGCACACTTCAGCGGCTTTCTCCTTCTCTGCACGGCAGTGCACTTTGCCCCTGGGCGCTTCGACAGCACAACTAAAAGAGTTGTTATTAAAAGAGTGATTTTCTCTAAAAGAGTCCTCTATAAGAGCAATACACAGCGGTGTTGAACATCCTTTTCAGGACACGTTTTTTTAAAGATGCCTTTCCGCCCCTGTGTAGTTCCTGGATGCATTAGAGTGCTCTCTGCTTCAGACGGCCACAGGCGCTGTCTCGTGTGTTTGAGCTGCGATCACACCGAAGCAGCGTTTGTGGATGGTTCATGTTCTCACTGCAAGAACATGACCATGGCAACGTTGCGGTCGCGGCTTCTCCTTTCCCTTCGCCAGGTACGTCCCCACGAACTGCCCGCCCCCCGGCACACTCGTTGACTTCCGTCTGGGCTCGAGGCAACAGCAGCTCGCCTCACAGCCAGCCTGCCTATCCTCTGGAGCTCCTCGAGCTGGATTAGCTTGCATGCATCGGAGAGCGGTCCAGCATCTAACGTGGATGACTCGTCTGGGCTGCCGCCTTCGGGCCAGCACACCCAGGCTGAGGCAGAAGCCCAGATAGCCGACATGCTTGACCTGGCCGCCGCCAGCGTGGGCTTGGACTGGAACCCTCCGTACTCCCCACGGCTGTCGCGGCTAGATGATTGGTTCCTTGGGTCTGCGTGTCATGCCATGCCCCCCCCCACCCTGGCAATCTGGCATAACGGGCATTTTCTGCACTTTGGGGCCGATCGTGGGTGGACTGGCCAGCAGGAGAACCAAGAGGGCCGGTGGTGCATCCACAAAAAGGGCCGAATGGGCCACAATAAGCAAAAATGAGCCGCCGCATTATGCAGAACGGACCACAAAATGGCGACACGATATGCAGAAAAGGACAGCCCCCATCACCCGCTCAACAACTTTTGGGTCAGTTGCCATGTAAAATCCCGTGCCGATTTCTCTTCCCAGTCCAGCCCTGGCCACACATAAGTATTTTCTCAGGCACTTGATGAGTCTAAATAGAAGCACAACTTACATAATTTCAATAGTACAACCAAATGACAATAGTCATGTCACACTGCTCTTGTTCTTTTTCATCATATAGCAATGTCAAATTTAAATCAAGTCAATCATTGAAACAAAAGTTTCACCTTGAGTAACAAATATACACTCACCTAAAGGATTATTAGGAACACCTGTTCAATTTCTCATTAATGCAATTATCTAATCAACCAATCACATGGCAGTTGCTTCAATGCATTTAGGGGTGTGGTCCTGGTCAAGACAAGCTCCTGAACTCTAAACTGAATGTCAGAATGGGAAAGAAAGGTGATTTAAGCAATTTTGAGCGTGGCATGGTTGTTGGTGCCAGACGGGCCGGTCTGAGTATTTCACAATCTGCTCAGTTACTGGGATTTTCACCCACAACTATTTCTAGGGTTTACAAAGAATGGTGTGAAAAGGGAAAAACATCCAGTATGCGGCAGTCCTGTGGGCGAAAATGCCTTGTTGATGCTAGAGGTCAGAGGAGAATGGGCCGACTGATTCAAGCTGATAGAAGAGCAACTTTGACTGAAATAACCACTCGTTACAACCGAGGTATGCAGCAAAGCATTTGTGAAGCCACAACACGCACAACCTTGAGGCGGATGGGCTACAACAGCAGAAGACCCCACCGGGTACCACTCATCTCCACTACAAATAGGAAAAAGAGGCTACAATTTGCAAGAGCTCACAAAAATTGGACAGTTGAAGACTGGAAAAATGTTGCCTGGTCTGATGAGTCTCGATTTCTGTTGAGACATTCAGATGGTAGAGTCAGAATTTGGCATAAACAGAATGAGAACATGGATCCATCATGCCTTGTTACCACTGTGCAGGCTGGTGGTGGTGGTGTAATGGTGTGGGGGATGTTTTCTTGGCACACTTTAGGCCCCTTAGTGCCAATTGGGCATCGTTTAAATGCCACGGCCTACCTGAGCATTGTTTCTGACCATGTCCATCCCTTTATGGCCACCATGTACCCATCCTCTTATGGCTACTTCCAGCAGGATAATGCACCATGTCACAAAGCTCGAATCATTTCAAATTGGTTTCTTGAACATGACAATGAGTTCACTGTACTAAAATGGCCCCCACAGTCACCAGATCTCAACCCAATAGAGCATCTTTGGGATGTGGTGGAACGGGAGCTTCGTGCCCTGGATGTGCATCCCACAAATCTCCATCAACTGCAAGATGCTATCCTATCAATATGGGCCAACATTTCTAAAGAATGCTTTCAGCACCTTGTTGAATCAATGCCATGTAGAATTAAGGCAGTTCTGAAGGCGAAAGGGGTCAAACACAGTATTAGTATGGTGTTCCTAATAATCCTTTAGGTGAGTGTATGTGAGCTATTGCTTAATTATAATACAATTTCCATTGATTTATTATTAGTAGTAGTCGTAGTACTAGTAATACAGTGAGTATTACATAACTTTACAATAGTGATATACTTCTGTTATATTTATATATATTTTTGTAATGATGGTAGCTTTCTGTCTGAAAAGGCCTGGTGCGAGGTGACTCAATGTGATTATTAAACTGCAAAAGGTTGCTATTTAATTAAATGAGTATGTACTCTGTATCTGCAACAAAGTATTTGCACTCTGTTAGCTGTCATCTGCAACAAACAGAGCGCTTGATGCTAATGAGCTGTTGTCAGCACAACACTGTCTCCACACATTCACTAGTACTCTGCTCACATTTGAAAACACATGCAAAGAAACTATATATGTATCTCATTAAATTGCAGCTTTTGCAGTTAAATAATATCACTAGGACATGACGTGATTAGAATTTGTGCGCTGATGGTTTACATAATGGCATTCATTCGTCAGATGGTATCGGTTTTTGGAAACGAGCAAGAGTACGAATACATGAGTGTGGTATCGGACCCAATTCCGTAAAACAAAGATATAGATATTACGTGATAGTAAACTTATATAGATATGAAATAATCATAAAAATATAATTTATGAAAGTGCAAAAAAAAAAGAAGACATTATTACATACCTCGGGACCCAATACACTTTTGGTACTTAAACCATTATCCAAATATTTTTTTGTTATTGTTGCAATTTGTGTGTGTTACACAATTTATAAAAGAGAGATTGAGAAATATTAAAGAGGTGTGAGCATCACTCGAAAAAATGGATGGGGTAAAGGGGGTGGAATGAGGTGTCAGGTCACTAAAGACCTTAAGTAACTGTATTCCACTTCAGTTACAGTTTAAATCATTGGTAATTAGAATACAGTTACATTCAAAAAGTATTTTGATTACTGAAGAGATTACTTTGCAATTTATTGTCATTTATTTCATTTAATATTAGTTTCCTTTCCTTTCAGATGGAAAAGATATATATATAAATGATGCGATCCAAAGTGCATTTGAACAGCGGTGAAATATTTTCTTATGATGTGTTACATTCATACGAGCAGACTGAGAAGTACGTTTGGAGCAGAAGCAATAGAAATAAGCCTTGTGTAAATTGTTAGCTTTATGCTAAGCTAAAATGCTATTTCTAGCCATTTTACATGCACACGTTAGCAGACCCGATCATATTTTTTTATTAAGTAAATTCACGTTGGATCATTACTTCTTTTTTCTAGTAAGATCTACTGTATGATATTAGGGCAAAAATCATATTCTTGATAATAATTTTTGTATTCTTTTCCTGTAAAAATATCTAAAAATCCTTAAAACAAGAATTATTTGAGTTATCTTGTTTTAGAAACAACACTGCATAAGATATTTCGTTTTTTTAGAGAATGTCATTTTAACATGTGTATTTTGTCTCACTGTACTGGTGTTTTCATAGTCAAAACAAGTGAAAAATCTACCAGTACTGAAGAAGTAATCCAAAGTAATTAGAATACGTTACTGACATTGAGTAATCTAAAGGAATATGTTACAAATTACATTTTACAGCATGAATTCCGTAATCTGTAGTGGATTACATTTCAAAAGTCACCCTCCCAACCCTGACGACATGCATGTACATAAATACATTGTAGCAAATGCATAATTACAGTTGTAGTAGATAAAGACACCTAATATAGGTCTTTATGTCTCACAATAGTTAACCATGATAACCATAGTTTTAGAAAAGAATACCCTAGTAACTACAGATATTGTAACTGGATAAAGGTGTCAGCCAACTGCATAAATGTTAATAAATGTAACTACTGTATCATAGATACATTCATACATTAATATGGGATCCCCTTCAAATAGTATAAAGAGCTTTCAGAATCTTTTTGTGTTTGTTTATTTATTTATTATTGACAGTGGTGGGATTTGTTGTAGCAATGAAAACTGTAGCATAAATAGAGAAAATACGGTATTTTTGTTGAATGGTTACCATGGTAAATTTGATCCGAATGGAGACATCCTTCTACACCTTCTGTTTTGATAATACATTAATTGTTTTCTGCTTAAAGTGACATATGTCATTCTCCAGTTGATGAATGATATTTGTAAAGACACCACCCTCCCCCTCCACACACACACACACACACTGTCAATGAATGTCATTACCTGACAGCTGCTACGCTGTGGCCGTTGCCATGGTTTCCTTGTAAATGGCTCAAATCTGTGACCTCTGACTTTCTTTTGTGCTCAGTCACTGTGCAAACATCAACAATCTAATACAGTCCATATACACAGAGAGAGAGAGAGAGTGAGAGAGAGAGAGAGAGAGAGAGAGAGAGAGAGAGAGAGAGAGAGAGAGAGAGAGAGAGAAAGAGAGAAAGAGAGAGATATGAACTGTTTGATGTTCATCTTAGGCATATCAACACATT
This sequence comes from Moxostoma hubbsi, assembly GCA_032164185.1. Taxonomy (NCBI): domain Eukaryota; kingdom Metazoa; phylum Chordata; class Actinopteri; order Cypriniformes; family Catostomidae; genus Moxostoma; species Moxostoma hubbsi. Next base: position 49,413,515 of record JAVLUX010000006.1, read on the forward strand.
TTAATTAATATCTGCATTAGGCCAACATTATCTGGTACAAAGCCGACTTATAATTGCCCCCTAGTCCTTTTATTTAACATATTCATCAAAAAGCATATATAAAGGCTAACAAAAGTGTTATGGGTTTTGATCCATGGAGATTTGTCTTCATATAGATTTATGCTCAGTAATCTTTCGATTTCTCTAAAGACTCTTTTTATAATCTTTTAACAAAAACCGACAACATAATGATCTAAAGCAGGACTTTTTTTAATTGTTTTTTGGCTTCAGGCAAATGACTTATTTAAATATATTGTTTTGCATTCATTATCACACAGCTCGTGAGATTTCAAAATGAAATGTGGATATTGCATAGCCCTAATTTTGTATTGGAGGAATATGAGTTTATATTGAAATCTCTGACCTTTGATTGCTGACTTTGGTGTTTTGCCAAATCTGAGTACAGAAGCATTGTTGAGATTTCTTCTGAAACTCTATAAAGGAGAGACACATGAAATTACTAGAAAAAATCTGAAAATCAGATGACTTAAATAAAATTCTCCCTTTGTTCTCCATTTACTCTCATTGCTGTCAAGGAGAAACAGTTTCTTTCTCTTTATGTTGTAATTGTAATGAATGCAAACCTTCAGTAGCTTCTGCAAAATCATGCTAATTACCTGAATTGTATTCAAGAAATCGCATTTTAAAGTTGCATCTCTGCTGGGTGCATTACTAAAAACCACTCAGAGCAACAAAAGGCAACCCTGATTATCAATATTCTCCTCAGAGGCTATATTTGCATCCCTGTAACCTTTCAGAGGAAAGCAGGGAGGTCAAAGGAAATGTCCTGTCTCTCTGCCATTCTCTCTTGTTTAATTGGCTTGAGAGGATCTGCCCTTTGTGGTCGTGTCTGCATTTTCTCTGGTCGACTTTTTGCTGTTTATTCCCCTCGCTTGGCATGAGAAGCACCAGCGCAGCACTTTGAGAGCGAGCTGAAAGAGCGTTTTGTAGCACTCGGTTTCTGTTCTTTTAAGCAACGGGAGCCTCAACACATTGTAAAGTCAAACAATAATAACAACTGCGTTCACTTGGAGTTTGAGTTAAGTAACTGATTGAAAATAATCATTAGATAATCAAGCCTCAACATTTTATCCTAAAATAATGACTCAAGTTAATTTCATAGTCTCTGTTTCTCTTGTATTTTCCTTGCACTATAATATCAGTATCTTTCGTTTGTTTTCTAAAAATGCCCTTAAAACACTAGAAATTTCCTTTAGGTTTTATTAAAAAAAAATAATAAAGAAATGCTGTTTACACTTTACATTAAGGTTTTCTTTGTAAATATGCATAAGGTAAAATGACAATGAACAATAGTTTTTACAGCATTTATTAATCTTGGTAAATGTTATTGTAAAAAAATACAATTGCTGTTTGTTAGTTTATGTTAGTTTGTATTGAATTGACTAATGTTAATATATAAAGCTTTAAAAATGTTTTAGTATTTATTGTACAATGAAAAAAAATAACTAATTAGATTTACTTGTTTACTCACACATTTTTGCACAGAGTTTTTGTAAGTAAACCTTAATGAAATAAAACTAAGTAAAATGTACTACACTTAATAACATTATATGGATTAAAATGAGTGAGTAAATGTAAATGTAATTTCAGTAACTTACAAATATGATATGCATGGTACTTAAATAAACTTAGCAAATTTAAATAAACATCTTATTAGAACAAATGTCCTTACAAATGTACATTTAATCATGCATGACATCAACATCACCCAGCATGCAGACCTCAACACCTGATGGACACAGTGATGGTGACAATCAACAGATAATGTTTATATATATATATATATATATATATATATATATATATATATTTATATACAATGAACGAGTAATTTTGAGTAAAAGTTCAGTTAAGAACAATTAACAATAAAAACTGTGTAAATAAACTCACAAACCGTGAAATCATGCAAACACATTAATTATTCATGCCCAGTACATGCTGGAAACACAAGCTTCATAAAGTTAAATAAATTTACTCATTTTATTCACCGGTGAGACGTACTCAAATTAGCAAATTAATATGACAATGTTTTCTACTTTACAATTAATACATGGCGCATTGTAAAAACAACAAACAATCATAAATAATATTTATTTATATGCTAGAGTATTCATTTTTAAATGTAGAATTTAAAGTTCACACTTTAACTTATTTAATGAAGAAAGTACCTAATCTTTTCTGCTATATTTCCTTCACCACAAAATTATTACTGTTTATTATTATTATTATTATTATTATTATTATTATTATCAGTGTAATTAAGATGAACCCAGATTAAATAAGAACTGTAAAAGTTTTTTGGTAACAATTTATAATAAGGTTCCATTCGTTAACGCATTATGTATCATGAACAAACCATTAATTAATTTTTACAGCATTTATTAATCTTTGTTAATGCTAGTTTAAAAAAATACAGTTGTTCATTTTACTTCATAGTGCATTAACTAATGTTAACATGTATAACTTTTGATTTTAAAAATGTATTAGTATACGTATGTTGAAATTAACATTAACTAATATTAATAAATGCAGTAAAAATATTGGTCATTGTTAATTCATGTTAACAAATGGAACTTTATTGTAAAGTGTTACCAGTTTGTTTTTAGTCCATGTTAACTAATGTAGTGAACTAATTTTAGCGAATATGACCTTATTGTAAAGTGTTGCCAAAATAACACATTTCAGTTTATGATGACTTTCTCTCTTATACTTTTGTGTAACATGCAAAAATCCTATTGTAAATCAGTATCATTAACTTATCTAATAAAAAAAATGTGTCTAACCAGATAAATTCACTGGAAAGGCAAAACAGGCAAAGTAATAATACTTGTTTTTAGAGAATGCATCTCTTAGGTAAATAATATATATATATATATATATATATATATATATATATATATATATTAGTTTTTTTTTTTTTATATATATATATATATGGGTCAGTGTCAGGAAATGTGCAATTTAAGATTATGTTTTTGTGGTGTGTTCTAAAGATCTAAGGAATATTCTTAAATGTGAAACCTGCACCAAACAGTAATTTTGGTAAAAATATTCAGTACATCATTTTAACTTTTCAAAAGACATCCATCATTAGTTAATACATTATAAAATGATGCACATAAATTCCTTTTGATACTTCATACCCTTTGCTGTGCCATTACATGAAACATGAAAAACTCCAAATATGCAGTTTTCTGCCATTAGCTTTTCATGGTGGTGTGGTGGATGGCATCTTTTCCATTATTAATGCCGTAATACCACTAACTGTCAGTAAATAGCCATGTCAGCAGTGAAACGAAATGGAAGAGAGTGCAGATTAATGTATTCGTCTGTGCCTCGGCGTGACTACGGACACATTACGGCCTTTGCCATAAAATTAGGGCAAAATGACTGTACTTATTGTAAGATTGTGAGATGTCAGACGACAGGTTTTTCAAAGCAATGCAGTGACGGTAATTGGCTCTTCAGTTGAGAGTTCCTCTAGAGTCAAAGCACCTGCTTTAATATTAATGCAAAATCAACAGCAGTTTTTGATCAGAAAAGAGAACACATTCGGAGATATGCTGTGTGCCACTGGGCTAAAAGCAGAATCTGCTTGAGGGCAATTTGAGATCACTTCTTATTTCTTTGGTATATATGAGACAAATAAAGTCGGGTTAGATGTTAAAAACGAAATTGCGGTGCACGCCCATGCAAAAGTCACCTCCACGATGGATGGTTGCCAGAGCATTGCTATATGGTTTCTAGGTGTTCCGGTTGGTTGCTTACTGGCCAAAAGTCCCAAAAGTCAAATGAGTGCAAAACTACAGTCTCTAAATATGGCTTGGGTCTGTCCTTCAATGTCTGTTTCCAACCTGGTCTCATAGAATCACGGTACTATACTAAACGTTTTGCTAAATGATTTTAAGGTGCACGGCTCATTGTACGTATCATGGCAGTTTCCTGGTGAAATTAACATTAAAGATGCTAAAACAACAATGACTTTCATTCACTTTCACACAAATCTGGAGTAAAAGGACAGATTAGCAGTTTATAAACACTTTTCATGTCACATTAGCTTTTATAGCACTATCGGTTAGGTTTAGGTAGCTTAAAGCTGAAGTATATAATTTTTGCCCCACTAGCGCCACCAAATGAAATTGCAAAAATAAACATTGTTTTCATAACAGCTTTCTGAATACACTGCCCATCTGCCACTGATAAAACAAACGGATAGTCCTGTCCTCAACTCGTGTCATTGCTCGAGTCAATGTAATTGTCTCTCTAGAGATGGGTCACTCAAAACAAACTATCAGAAAATAGATTTTTCATAGTGCCACTGAGACACAGAATTGACAGTTTTGAAGAATAGGGATAGGAGAAAGTTTTTAACGCTGTAAAGTGACATTTTTTAATTAGAATAATATGCATGGAAGAATCTTGCAAAATATAATTAGGGATGTGAATAAAAAAATGCTGCCTTTTTTCTCTTAGTATGAGCAATAGTAATAGTGATGCTTGCCATTGCAAGCGCCAATAAATATATAGGTCTATATTTCTGTGCTATGGATTAGATGGAATGGCAAACACATTTGGTGTTTGTTTGTTGGTGTGTGTAAGTTACAGAGAGAGAGAGGGAGAAGGCGAATGTGTCAAATGGATAAATGTCAGTGGGTGCTTCATCGACAGCAGACCCTCCCCTCCTCGTGAAATGCCATGTGTAAATCGTAGTTCCAGGGCCGACAGCCAGCCTCCCAGAGCAGAATAATGAGATTACAGCACTCGCTGCCACTGTGGATGCATTGGGGTGGGCTGGAGAGGCACACATAAACCTGGCTTACACAAAGAGAGCAAATCATCTACATTTCACACACACTGAAGGAAAAAGTAGGCTTTACGCAGAAGCAGATTACAATTACCCCTCTTTCTCACTTTTCCACACTCAGTCCCTCACTCTTATTATCTCTTCAGTCTCTCTCTCAGTCGCATACGCTGTCATCAAACCACTTATTCCCAGAACCATGCAGGTAACCTGCACAGCTGATTTAGCAGAAAGCTGGGTGAATAAATTTTCTTAACACTTTCTTTAAAATACCGAAAACCCTAATGCCATAAGAGAAAAGTTCTAAAAGTTCACTAAGAACTTTCCATTGTCTAGTTCATTCACAGTTGCCCCAAAAGGAATGTGAACACTTCAAGGAATATTCTGGGTTCGATACAAGTTAAGCTAAATTAATAGCCTTTGTGGCACAATGTTAATTAGCGCAAAGATTAACTTAAACTTAAGCCTTGTTTTCTTACATTTTTGTACAAAATAGCAGTAATATGGGTTACAGTAAGGCTGTCACGGTCCTGTCACTCTGTCAGTCTGGCTTTTGGTCTGACAGGACCGTGGCATTAACGTCCCATGTCTTGTGTTTCGTTGTCTGTCTTTGTGTTAGCACGCAGTTTCGGTTGTATTCCCTGCCGTGCACTCTTCTGTCTTGTCTCATGACGGGAGCACGCCGTCTGGATGCTGACTTCCTGTTCTGGTTCGGTCACTGTCGGGATCCGGACACTCGCGCGCCATGTCTGTCTTTTATTGACGTGGGTGCATGCGCTCGCGTCAATAGTTTGTCTGCTTCTCGCGAACATGGGTGCGCCTCGCATTGTTTTGCTTTGCACGCCCAGCTCGTGAGCTGTCTTCATGTTGTGCTGAAGTTCGGTCACTTTGGCCTAAGGTGTCGAACTCTCTTGGCGTTTGCCCCACGATGTACGCTCAGTTTACGTTTAGTGTGAGAATGCGTGGCATCGCTTTGCTTGCCTTTGCTACGCATTCTCTCATCTTGTTTGTCAGTCGGCATGGGCGTATCTTGCCTCATTGTCTGGGCGATGTGCACTCGTGCTATTCGGGTGTTTCTTGTCTTGTGAGAGCACGTGGCTTTGTTTTGTTTCTGTATAGCTGCATGTCTCTCTGTCTTGCATCATACCCCGCCTCCTTGTTTGCCCATGATTAGTTTATTAGTCACACCTGCCCTGTCTTGTTAACCTGTTGATTTATCACCCTATTTTTGTCACCTCGTGTTTGCTGTCAAGGGCCAGATTGTCTGGTTTCCAGTCTTGTGTGTTCCCGTTGGTCTTGTTTGTTGGTCTCATTCATGTCAGTCCTGTTTATCAGCCCTGTTCGGTCCGGTTGGTCCTCATTCTGCATTACCCTCTGCCCCAGCCCTGTATTTTTTGTTTTCCCCTATGGGGTTATTTATGTTTGTTGTCCTCTTTGTGGGAGTTTTGGTTTGTTTTAGATTCATTTTTGTATTTAAATAAATTCCTTGTTTTTTGAATCTCTGCGTTTGGGTCCTGAGCCTCAGTCATTCTCTGCATTCCTGACAGAGGCACTTACAATGGAAGTAAATGTGGCCAGTCTGTAGACATTAAAGGGACAGTTTATCATTTACTCACCCTCAATGACATCCCAGATGTGTTTGACTTTCTTTCTTCTGCCGAACACAAACGAAGATGTTTAGAAAAATATCTCCATACAATGCAAGTGAATGGTGGTCAAAACTTTGAAGGTTTAGAAAGCACATAAAGGCAGCATAAAAGTAATCCATATGACTCCAGTGGTTTAACCCATGTATTCATAAATAATATGATAGGTGTGGGTGAGAAACAGATCAATGTTTAAGTCCTTTTTTGCTAGAAATCTCCACTTTCACTTTGTTCTTCTTTTGTTTTTAGCGATTTGCATTATTTTTGCATATTGCCACCTACTGGGAAGGGAGGAGAGTTTACAGTAAAAAAAGACTTAAATATTGATGTGTTTCTCACCCACACTGGAGTCGTGTGGATTCATTTTATGCTGCCTTTATGTGCTTTTTGGACCTTCAAGGTTCTGGCCACTATTCACTTGCATTGTATGGACCTACAGAGCTGAAATATTCTTCTAAAAATGTTTGTTTGTGTTCAGCAAATGAATGTCATACACATCTGGGATGACATGAGGGTGAGTAAATGATTAGAGAATAAAAACATTTGGGTTGGCTATCCCTTTAAAAGTGGCTTAAATGTTTAAATAGTTTCTTTAAAGAATCCAGGAACCTATGCATTGACTTGAAGAAGCTATAATGTAACATAGTCAACGCATGAACCCCAAAGAATTAAAAATATCTCTTAAAAACATGCTTCTTTCCTGAACTAAAAGGGCTGCAAATAACAAATGAAGAACCTTTCTCTAGATCTGAATAACTAAAAAAAACGAGGACTTTCATGACTACTGGAAAATTCCAGCATCTCAGATCATCTTGGTTGAACACTGCCAGAGGAGAGAGATATATTTGTTCTTTACCTTCTCTGTCTCCAGGGTGTTTTTTAAGGTCACTCTTAGCTTCACTAGTGAATTCATGAATTCATTCATACCTCATTCCTTCCATCTACAGAGCAGGTACCAGATGAAAGAAATAACACATGCTCACCAAGAGCCAGAGCATCATCTGGCGAAAAATATGAATAATTCAAATCAAATGAGCCATTACAACTAAAGCCTATTCCATGATTTTCCCCCCTCTTTTCTTTCCTGTCGAAGCAAAAGAGCGAACAGATTTGGTCAAGATTTGCCTTTCGGAGTCTCCCACAGTTTATGGGTTCCACTTATCTAATTACATGCATGACACAAGGTCAGGCATGTTGTGAGACGGCTAAGGAGCACTTACAGTTCAAAGAGGTACTCAAGCTTATATGTCATCTGATTTTCATGTAAATAACACAAGAGTTAAGCAAATCAAAATGTTACAGAGTGCATTCGCAATTACTAGATAGATAGACAGGCATGCAGACAGACAGACAGACAGAAAGGCAGGCGGATGGATGGATGGACAGACAGACAGATAGTCAGTCTATCCATCTTAGTAGAGGGAGAGAGACAGATAGATAGACAATTGACAGACAGACAGACAGATAGACAGACAGACAGATAGTCTGTCTGTCTTATTAGAGAGAGAGAGGTAGACAGATGATAAAAAGAAAGACAGATGGACAGACAGACAGACAGAAAGATAGTCGGTCTATCCATCTTAGTAGAGGGAGAGAGACAGATAGATAGACAATTAACAGACAGACAGACAGACAGATAGATAGATAGATAGATAGATAGATAGATAGACTATCTGTCTTAGTAGAGAGAGAGAGAGAGAGAGAGAGATAGATAGATAGATAGATAGATAGATAGATAGATAGATAGATAGATAGATAGACATGATAAAAAGAAAGACAGATGGACAGACAGACAGACAGATGGACAGACAAATAGATAGACAGACAGACTGACTGATCGATCGCTAGTCAGTCTACCCATCCAAGTAGAGAGAGAAAGACAGATAGACAGACCGACCGACCAATCGATCAATAGATAGTCAGTCTACCCATCTTAGTAGAGAGAGAGTGACAGACAGACAGAGAGAGAGACAGTTGATAGACAGACAGACAAATCAGTCTATCAGTCTTAGGACAGACAGACAGACAGACGGACAGACAGACAGACAAATAGATAGATGATAGACAGACAGACAGACAGACAGACAGACTATCTGCCTTAGTAGAGAGAGAGATAGATAGATAGATAGACATGATAAAAAGAAAGACAGATGGACAGACAGACAGATGGACAGACAAATAGATAGACAGACAGACTGACCGATCGATCGCTAGTCAGTCTACCCATCCAAGTAGAGAGAGAAAGACAGATAGACAGACCGACCAATCGATCAATAGATGGTCAGTCTACCCATCTTAGTAGAGAGAGAGTGACAGACAGACAGACAGACAGAGAGAGAGACAGTTGATAGACAGACAGACAAATCAGTCTATCAGTCTTAGGACAAACAGACAGACAGACAGACAGACAGACAAATAGATAGATAGATAGATAGATAGATAGATAGATAGATAGATAGATAGATAGATAGATAGTCTATCATCTTAGTAGAGAGAGACAGACAGATAGACATACACAGACCGACCGATAGTCAGTCTACCAATCTTAGGAGAGACAGACTGATAGATAGATAGACAGACAGTCAGTCAGACAGAAAGATCAGTCTATCATCTTTGTAGAGAGAGACAGACAGACATTTCCTACTTATATTTTCTGAAATACCATGATATTTTATATGATTTTATATTTTGTATTACATATTGCTTGTTATGTTTCTCCTTTGTTAGGCACTTTTGATAAAAGCATCTTTTAAATGACTAAGTGTAAACTTAATATTATAATCACACAGTAGCCTGTAATGTATTACCATCAGACAGTGTCAACACTGTGGTACCACCACAGTACTTATGCTAACAGCATCATGTTCATTAATTGTTCTAGCTAGTGGGGGTATTGAAAGATACATTTGAATTTAGTTTATATTGGGCTGTTTGTAATTTTTGTTTATAACATTAAATGAGATTTACCATCATTTTAGTTTATTGAACAGTCCTGAAGCACCGCGTTGCTCCTCTCCGTGTGTAGCTCTTGCCTCAAATGAGTGTGGAACGCTGGTCCTTGTTTTATATAGCCGTCTAAAAATAACTCGCCTTTCAATGGTGTGTTTGCTGTGAGAGACAATTCCGATAACCAATCAGAGCTCCAGAATGACATATAACTCCTCCCACTATCCGGGGTTAGCGCCGCCCTCCTGAATCGCCACCAAAGTCAGTCGGCCCTTTTTTTCCATATATGGTTACGCACGGAGTTGATTGACAGGTCAACACGCCTCCACGATTCACCAGCATCCGCAGACGCCGCTTAGTGCTTTGGCTCCACAGTAACCTGTGAGTGCTTGTTGCCGCTGCTGCTCAGCTTCCAAAAACATTGTGAGGAAAAAAAAAAACAAACGTGGATGGATGGATCCATTACTTCTGAACGTCTTTTAATATTCGTAGTTTACTGAAACGTTTCGGATGGCGGAGCGCGACTGATCTGAATGTTTGAGTCGCACGCGGATTCCACGCGCAGAGAATCAGTCTCCCAAACGTGCCGTACATAGCTGCAAAAACATGGATGTTCTGGCCAGTTACAGTATTTTTCAAGAACTACAACTCGTTCACGACACTGGTTACTTCTCCGCGATGCCATCTCTGGAGGAAAACTGGCAGCAGGTGAGTTGCTTTTATCCCTCACATAGCAATTAATCCAACTTTTCTCGTGCGTTTTCGTGTGTCAGTGCGCTCGTGCGTGCGCGCACAACTTATACAAACGCAACAAACAATATTTTTTGCATTGTACATACTTTTTATTCTTTTGCACGACTTTAAGATCCCCATGGCTCATTTTTCATTCAATATTATTTGACGGGAATATTTATTGATAGAAATGCATAATGCTAATTCTTCCAAGGCAATTAAAATCTGCATAACACAAACACATACTCTTTGAATTATACATTTACATCTGTCCTATTAGTGTTTTTCTTTAATCCCATCGATGTTGCAGGGAGCCTCGACTCTACTGCATTATATATAACCGCACGCTCATTGAGTTAAAATGCGTCTGGAAGTTAAACGTGCATGACAGGAGTGTACAGTGCACATTAATATGCAACTGAGTAGAGCCTTTTGTTTAATCAACTAATTTTCTGCTGAATTCCACTTTATTCTTGCATGTGAATGAAGCCACGCGGCGCGTATAGACAAAGCACACTGACATCCACATGGACATTGGTTTATGCGCTCGCGAGCTTTCATAACGATTTAAGATTTATGAAATCCATTTAGCGAACAGAATTGGTTAGCAGCGTGCAGATCGTGTGAGTTATGGCTGTGGGATGGGACTGCGTCGAGAGCGCGTGGATTGAGGCATGCTTTGCGCAGAGTTGCGCTCTCCGCAGTGCTGAAGGGGGCAACGCATGGTCCATTGATGCCGGTCCATTGCCTTCTCAACGTGTTTGCAACGTGCATTGATTTTTATATTGCTCGGCCATTTTTCCCAACCCATGGGTTGTGATTGCATTTGTATTCATGCAATGCATTCATACATTTTTCTGAAATGAGAAGTGAATGCATGAATGCAGTGGTGGGTGCATTGGCACTGTGGCATATTGGTTGGGTTATTAGGTCATTATACATCTAACCTTAAGTTTTGATAGATGGCTATGAGGAATTGGTCAAGCTGGGCTTTAAAGGAATATTCCGGGTTCAATACAAGATAAGCTCATTCAACATTACCACTTGATTACCAATTTCCTTAAAAATAAAACCCTTTTCTTTAATAAGAGCACAAATCGAAGTTACAGTGAGACACTTACAATGGAAGTGAATGGGGCCTATTTATAAAAAAAAAAAAAAAAAAATTAAATGCAGATATGTGAAGCTTATAATTTTATTAAAGCACTTACATTGATTCTTCTGTTAAAACACATTACTTGAGCTGTAAAGTTGCTTAAAAAGTCATTTTTACAGTCATTTTAGGGTTGACAGTACATCGCCATGGCAATGAAGTTGTAAAATTGTATATATAATATATTTTTCTGGCTGTACTTTTGAAACAGTGAGTATTTTAATGTGTATGAATTGGACCCATTCACTCCCATTGTATAAGTGCCTCATTATAACCCAGATTTTTGCTTTTTTTAAAGAAAAGGAGGTCAAAATCAAAATCACTTTTGTGGTAATCATTATTATCCCACAAATGCTGATTGAGCTAGACTTGTATTGAACCTGGAATATTTATTTAACTCTTAAAGAGTAACTAGGACCTAGGGGTTGTGTCTCTATTAGGGCTGTCGATTTAACGCGTTAATTCAGTGCGATTAATTTTCTTAAAAATAACGCGTTAAAAAAATTAACGCAATTAATCGCAATGTAAGTTGTAGTACCACCTGTTTACTCCAGAGGGCAGTAATTGAAATTTCAGCTGTGTGGCAACGCGCAGTTTACAGTGAACACGTTACGGTCTTGCGTTCAGAATACTTGATGGAGCGCAAATTTGAACTAAGGGATCTCAAGATGTTTTCTTAGTATTAAATTATATTTAACTTGAAACAGTGACCTAAAAATTTTATATTTATGACGCAACACACCTAAGACACTACACAAGCATGTCTGACGCAGATGTAAATTGACGGGTCCTTAAACAAGCTCTCATAATAAATCTCCAACTGATTGACAAATTCACTTGTGAAATGGATTGCTGTGAACTGTGTGTCAATGATTGACTTATGATCAATAATATAGTAGTAAACAATACATTGTATTCTAAAGCCGCTTTTTGTTTTGTCTTATCAATGATGAACTCTTCTGCCACAAGAATGTAATTGCATTTTGATTATCTGAATATTTTTTATTTGATTTATATATATATATATATATATATATATATATATATATATATATAAATAAAGATAACTATGTATAATTATTTCATCATTATATATTGAATTATTGTTATATGAGGGGCTTTCAGCAAATATTTGTGTGTGCGATTAATCATGATTAATTAATCAGGACACCATGTAATTAATTTTATTAAAAATTTTAATCGATTGACAGCCCTAGTCGCTATACTTCTACATACAAGTGTTTTTGGTTGGTTGAGAAATAATGGGATAGTTCACAGAAAATGGCAGGGGTCACCTTTAAGTGAACTGCAAAAAAGCTTAAAGGTGATTAAAAACTGTATTTTTTTTTTTTTATTTAATTTTTTAATAAATAGTGACCAGTCACAGCACTAAAAATACATATGAATTTTAACCAAAAATCTTGATGTTGGAAAAAGTGTTCATTGACGTTATTTGTCACATCTATTTTTGCAATCTGGAGTGATAGTTGGTGATAGATACATATGTGCATGTAAGGTAGACAGCATTTGGCCCTGCTTTTGAACTTGCAATCGACCTCAATATGGTTCATATGGCCTCGGTGCTCTATAGTGCTAAGTGATCCTAAAGGCCAGACTTATACCTCCAGAGCAGAGAATATTGCTCACAAACCGTATAATCCCCAGTTAGGTGGAGCGAAATAGACCAGAACAGCAGAAACCATTCTCAGTTTTACCATGCTTTGATAGGCCTACAAAACTTCATATTCTCTAGATGTTGCATCTTTTCACCATTGGCTATGCTTCTCATGTGATTGACTGTGCACTAGCTTGTGCTTAGAATTGACTGAATGTTGATATTTGGAATTGTGTTGACCTTTACTGCAGGAGTCTCAGATGTCTTTAACCATTAAGGTGGTCGCACACCGAACGAGACAGGACACGGCACAGGTATCAAACAGGGAAAGTCGATGCGGTTCAGGTGGCAGACAGTACACAAAAGTTACCAAGGTTTTTCCCTTCTTCAAGCATGAACAACACTGGCACAGCAGAAATATGAACAGCCTGCAGAGTTGTACCTGGGTGCCACGACAGACGGCGAGTCATGACGGTGTGCATACATTCATTGAAAAGAGTTGTTTCGAATTTTAGAACATGCAATGTCGTTCACCAGTCGCGTCCGGTGTGCAACCCGCTTTATGTTGTGTTCCGGTCATTTTGACCAGGACGATTTTTTATTTTTTTTTCCAATTCCATTTTAATCCAATTGGGAAAAAAAATCCAGTGACTTTTTTAATATATGGTATCAGAAAAGACACAAAAAATTGGACAGTTTTCTTTACATTTTATTGGTTTTCATTTCACTTTGTTACTCCTGTTAAGTTCCGGCCAAAAATGACCAACCAGGGGCCCTGGGTAGTTCAGCGAGTAAAAATGCTGACTACCACCCCTGGAGTCAGGAGTTCGAATCCAGGTTGTGCTGAGTGACTCCAGCAAGGTCTCCTAAGCAACCAAATTGGCCCGGTTGCTAGGGAGGGTAGAGTCACATGGGGTAACCTCCTCATGGTCACTAATATGTGGTTCTCGCTCTCGGTGGGGCATATGGTGAGTTGTGCGTGGATGGAGCGTAGAATAGCGTGAAGCCTCCACATGAGCTACGTCTCCACAGTAACGTGCTCAACAAGCCACGTGATAAGATGCGCGGATTGACGGTCTCAGAAGCGGAGGCAACTGAGATTCGTCCTCCGCCACTCAGATTGAGGTGAGTCACTACACCACGAGGACATAAAGTGCATTGGGAAAAGGGCATTCCAAATTGGGGAGAAAAATCACAAAAAAAAAAAAAAAAAAGGACCGGCTATTGGAAATGAATGGCCGTATTTTCAAAAAAGTGTTCAGGAGCCTGTCGAATCATCTGATGAGCACATATGTGCACGTGTACTTGCACACAAATCCTCGGACATGAACAAACACACACACTCTTTGATTCTTAGGACGATTTCCTTTTTTGTATGTCATCATTTTTGACCAGAAAAACTACATTTGTGTCATTTTTGAGAAAATAATAGTGTGCCAAAACACATTTTTTGTTAAATATTAAAAAAACATAAAAACAATTATTGTGTGATAAATAGCACTTAATTTCTTTTAATATTATACATATAGTCAAAATAATCAATGAATAATGCTATTTTAATGAAAGTATATTCATAATGAGAGATATATATACGTTTTAATGGCTGGTAATTTTTGACCAGGAACACCACAAGTGTGAATAACTGACATTTTTATTTTTTTTAATCTGGTTAAACATGTAAACATCAAGTAGTGTGATAAACAGGACAGACCATTTTATGTATAATATTTTATTATAGTTTAATATCCTAAAAATATCCATAAAAAACACTTTTTTAATAAATAAATTGAGTGGCATTAGCTGAGGCAATTTAGGCCTATTGTCAATGAATTCCAAAAAAGACATACAAAACCTGTTCTAATTACTAGAAATCAAATTGAAAATTGCTTTTTTTAAACTCAAAACTTTAGTTGTATTAGCTCATGTAATTTAGGTCTATTGTCAGAAAATTTCAAAATTGAAAAAAGTAAAGTAAGGGATTACTCTTATTTTTGCAGATGTTATGCCAGACGAGAGTAATTCCACATGCAATCTTTCCCAGTTTTTAAATTTTTCTGACACACACACACACACACACACATGCACGCGCACACACACACTCACACACACACATATGCACTACCTTGCTACTACAATGCCAAAAAGCAGCGCATCCTCCGTTGCTAGTTCTAAAGTGACGTTTGCAAACTAACAATGAAGGCTTGAGCTGTATCAAAGCTAGATACATTTGATCAATGCCACAGTTTGTGCATTATCTGAAATATCTGTGGGAAACACTGTCACCCTCCCCCTCTCTTAACACTTTATCACACATAAATACTATACGCATTATGCACACGCATACTTGTGAGCGAAAAACAGAGCATCATATCAGCGCACACCTGCATCTCAGTAGGGTTGAAATCAGTTGTTAAGGTTTACATCGGAGAAGCTATATCCAAAAACGGTGACTTTCGCTGCTGCTGAGAAGTGCTTAAACTTACATCTTGGCGATTTGAAGAGATGCTACTTCTGATGAGAGCTGCAACAAAAAAGGTAATCCCAGAAGCGATCTGTCTCCATTTCTGAGTTTCTCTCTTTCAATCATTCAAACACAATCTCGCACACAAACTCACACACACATAAACACACAAACACACTACCTTATTACTCTAGTAAGTGCTTCAGTAAAGCACCCCAAGCCTCGCAATCCTCCATTGCTAGTTCTAAAGTGACGTTTTCAAACTAGCAAAGAAGGCTCAGACCATATCAAAGCAAGACGCTGAATCCATGGCAGAAGAAGGTAGTTCCTCTCACAAGACTGTTTTAGGGACAAAAAACAGAAAATGTCTTGTGATAAAAACCTGAATGATGTCTTGAGGTGGTAACCATGGTATAGCAGAATAATTGACTCCGGCTGTTGAATTATTGAAAAATAATGCACACCCGAGGTGTAACTGTGAAGACGTTCAGCATTACCACCTCGGGTGTGCAATGTGCATTATTTTTCAATAATTCAGTGGTCCGTCATCAATTATTCCTTACGTAGTGTGATAAACAGGACAGAAAATGTTATGTTATTTAATATAGTAAAAATGTCCATAAAAAATAAACACTTTTTCTATGCAAAAATTAAGTTGCATTAGCTCAGATAATTTAGACCTATTGTAAATACATTCCAAAAAGAGGTACAAAACCTGTTCTAGTTTCTAGAAATCAAGTTGAAAAAAAAAAAGACCTAATGCAGTATTAAGTAATAATGTATGAATTATTTGAGATTCATAAACCATTTAAATGAGTCAGTCATTTTGACACGGGAACACAAGAAGTGGAAGTCAATGAGGAACATGGCACAAGGGTTAAGAGAACAAAGTCAACCTGTTCTAATCACTACAAATCAAGTTAAAAAGATCTAATGCAATATCTAGTGAAAATATGTTCATAATGAGAGAATTATATACATTTTTATGGATTGATCATTTTTGACCAGGAACACCATAAGTGTGACTTTCTGCCATTTCTTTTATAAAATAAAAGTATATTCCTGGTTAAACATAAAAACAAAGTAGTGTGATAAGCAGGACAGAAATTGTATGGATGGTATTTAATATATGCTTTTTTAACTCAAAAAATTAGCTCATGTAATTTAGGTCTATTGTCAAAAAATTCCAAAATTGAAAAAGTGTAATTTAGGGATTACTCTTTTTTTTTCCAGAAATTTATTTACAGTTACTTCTGATGTAATTGTGTTAAATTATGTATAGAATATAGAACAATTCTAAATAATCTAATGTCAAAATTTATGTTTTCTAATTTAATGCAGCCCCCTTAAATTCTTTGGCCATTTCATGAATAATTTATTTGATTTTATATGATTTATTTGAAAGAATTAAAAGAACAATTTCATGTCCATCCATGTATTTTTCATTTGGTCGAGATTGATAAGGGTTTTAGAAAGTAATTATTAATAAGTAATGCAATTACTTTTCAGACAGAGTGATTAGTGCAGTAATCTAATTACACTGTAGAAGGTATAATTAGTAGTTAGTTAGTAATTACTTTTTAGAGTAGACCCAACACTGATTATGTGAGATTCATAAACCATTTAAATGGGTCAGTCATTTTGACCCAGGAGCACAAGGAGTGGAAGCCAATGAGGAACGCAGCACAAGGGTTAAGAGAACAAAGTCAACATGAAATTTAAATCGACACATTACAGAAGTAAAATGGGTTGCAAATGCTGAAGCATGTTGACTTTAAGCAATATGACTTTTTGTACTCAAATGTCCAGGCCATTTCAGCATTTTCTGCCTGTTTTTTTTTTTTTTTTTTTTTTTCAGAAGAACTATTCAAACATTCACAAATTTGATATAAGCAGACTCATATATTCAATATTCAATTGAATATTTTGTATATGTGGCTCAAGTTTCCAGCTATGTCAGCAGAAAAAGTATTGAAAGGTTTTGAGGAGTTATTATATTGTCACAAGATACAATTCAGAACAAAAGTTCCTAGCCTTAAGCCCTTCCATCAACTATCACATGCCCTATAGGCGTGACAGAGGATATCCAAAAAAAAATCTAACCTTGAAAAGACTGTCACTGTGATTCACCTACTCCTGTGGAGAAGGGTGAATGCAATATTGGAACACAGAATGGCGTCTGTTCCCATTGAAACCGAATGACCATTCTGGAACTTATGGGATACAGTGGCACATCAGGCTATTCTGGAGTGCTTTGTCTCGTAGCATCTATTTTAAGACTTCAGGGAACATGAAATGTCTTTTATTCCCATTGCTTTCATTTCAACTGTCTGATATTTTTAGACCTTGAAATGCTTGGTATTGAAATGTTGCTTGCAGCTGCAATAATATGTTGTGGCGAGGGACTAAGAATGTCTTTATGAGATGTATTCCCCTGTTTAATGTAATAATAATTAGTGTGATTGGGCAGTATGACAACATTTTATATCCCGGTATGAGTAATTTTATATCATTATGTTTTGATGGAATTTCAAAAAAACCCTGTGTTTTTTTCTTGCTATTTTTAGGTAATCCAATTAATTAAATACTTTACAATGAATGGTATTTGATCTCATTTGATTACTTTCTCATTTTATTTGGGACATAATAGACACAAACAAAAAGATGTGACAACTATTGAATGATAAATCTGCCATCAGTGAAAAGACAGCTTTACATTACGCAAAGGCCAAAGTATACTTTGATTTTCTGTGTTGCCGTCGGCACAGTATGCGCAAAATAAGGCTGGGCGATATTGTTATGTATCAAGAAAAAAAATCCTGGATATAGATGATAAACTTTGAGTAATTTTCGATATTTTGTTCTTTTGTTCTACATAGACGATCGGATCAGGCACTTGTTGCCAAAAACGAATGCAGTTCGGCAAGGTTTTACACACTGAATCTGAATCACAGTCAATAAATCAGCCTGTTATTAGCTAGTATTAGCTAGTTAGCGGCTACATAGCTCTGCTATCATATAAACCAGTAATGAGGCTAGTTAGCCAATAGCTAGCACCTAGCTATCGCGGCGGCTCATTGTTGCTTATCGCGGCCCATTTGGAACGTTTGCCGGACAAACCACCGGCCTGCTCGCTTCTTCCAATGGCCATTACACCCTGATCAGCCCAAAAGTGCATCGGCCCACCTGGAAAATGGTATGCCAGATTACCAGTCCAGCCCTGGCAATGACAATGCAATACCGCTATCAACTGAACACAATGTGTAGTTAAACGTTTTTGTTTTTTGTTTCTTTTTTGGAGGATTTCTTCTTCTTGTAATATTCATTGGAGGTTGGCAATCCAGCTTATGGTGCATTACTGCCACCTACTGAGCTCGAGAGTGGAGCGCCATAAGAAAGTCTTTCAGAGGTGTCAAATGTTTGCTGAAGACTATGAAATAAACGGAGTATACTTCTTGAACTTCAAATTAAAATGTAGCTCACCCTGTGGCATTAACTTGTAAACAAACAAATTAGGTTTACATTTATTCTTGAGGTCTAGCAAACATGCGGAATGCATTTTCATCTCTATGAAATGTATATCTTGATGAATATCGACTGATATAAAA
This sequence comes from Moxostoma hubbsi, assembly GCA_032164185.1. NCBI lineage: Eukaryota > Metazoa > Chordata > Actinopteri > Cypriniformes > Catostomidae > Moxostoma > Moxostoma hubbsi. The sequence goes on from JAVLUX010000006.1 coordinate 49,432,537, forward strand.
ATAAATATTGTGATAATATTTTTGGCAATATCGACCAGTCCTGCTGCAAACGCCTGCCATTGACTGTGTAGAAGAGTATCGCAAATCCGTTGTTGTGCGCAGTCGAGCTCGAAAACATGGAAAAACAAAGTATACCCTAGCCTTAACTCATCACATTATGTAGGTCTAGAATTAAAACAGATAAACAAAAGACTCAAAATAGGAAAACTAACATCATAGAGTGAATAGTTCGGACTCTAAATTCAATTGGATGCGCCACGATGAAAGCCATTGTAGACTAGTACTAATAACCATGCAAATTTAAGGCAAGAGGTGGATATAACTTGATAACGTAAGTAACGCCCACATTTCACGCTAAGCATAACGGGACATAGGGAAAAGGTGGATAGCCTAAATATTTGAGCAAAATTTTTATGTAAAATATTTCACATATTTTATACCATCATATGTCTTTTAAGTAGCATTTGCTTTACTGTATAAGACTTTTAATGGTGTTTTAATGGTTGTAGATACTGCATGTCAAATATAGTACTTTTCCCACAGCATGAGATTTCAGTTAAAGGTGCTTCCCAGCTGTTTATATGGCAGAAGAGGAACTACTAATAAGCATTTGAATTATGACTGGCAAGCACAAATGGAAAATGCCACTTATTGCTCTGAAAGGTGCCGGAAATGTCAGTCTGTACTAGCTACATTTAATTGATGTCCTTACACCTTAATAACAGTGAGGATATGTTTGAGCCCTTCATTATAAGAGATTCTTATTTTTCCATGGCAGGATTGTAATCAGGATGTGGTTAAGACTATGTTTTTGTACTTTGCAAGGTCTTTGCAAGCTTGGATCCACCACAGAAGGTTTTCTCCTACAGCCTCAGGCCAGGGCATACTCTGTAACTGATACTGTAATGACTCTCTATAGAACCTAATGCACTGTGCTAAGGCAGCACATTGTGTGTTTCACAGTATCATCTACTTACAGGAATACTCGTCTAAAGTCATTACGTTGCTTTCTTGACTAAATACCCTGAGGAAGAGTTGAGAGGAAAGTCTAAGAATAAACCAAACCCAGTTTAACCCATACCTCACGTCTAGTCAAACCTTGATTCGAAGACTTAAAGGGATGGTTTTTCTCCCAAATGATAATTCTGTTACTCACCCTCATGTTGTTACAATCCTGTATGACTTTCTTCTTTGGAACACAAAAGGAGATATTAGGGTTAGGTTAGGTTTAGGCTTAGGGTCAACCTCAGTCACCATTCACTTTTAGAGGTAGACCGATATATCGATTTTACAGATTCATTGGTGCTGATGGTTGCTTCTTGGCACTATCGGTTATTGGTAAAAATCTGTCAATATTTATTTTTTTTTTATTCCTCCGAGTTTCTTAATCTTTCATCATTGACAATATTCATCCATATTTTTATCCTAATTTCAATGCCTATTTTGTTATTTTATTAAATTAAAGTGAGGGCATACAATGAAAAATGCGACTATATGGAAAGTGCCACGGCAGCGCACATCATGTCTCCAACTTCATATCTTATACGTATAAATACAAAACCTGTCATCTGGTGAAGATATAGGGTATAAAATGATTAATTTGGTTAATAGTTAAGTATAGAGCATTGCAACAGAGCCAAGTCTCCATCGTTTCAAAAAAAGGGTCCCTGGTATTTTTCGGCTTGTTCCCCGTTATGCACCAAATCTTCATTTTCTTCTCATTATTATTGGGATTTTATATATTTTGGACTCTTGTCGCCTCTGTATCTGTGCCGTCATAGTAAGGAAACACTAAGCCAATTTTTATAAGTAATTCTACAAATCAATTTTAAAAACATTTATTGGTTATCTGCATTTTCCACCACCTAAGTGGAATATCGGTATTACCAAAATGCACTATCGTCGACCTCTGTTCACTTTAATTGTATGGTGACTGAGACAAATATTCTGCAACCATCTACTTTTGTGTTTCACGGAAGAACAACAAAAGAAATTTGGGTTTGAAACAACATGAGGTGAGTAAATGATGACATAATCTTCTTTTTTGGCTAGGTTGGGTTAATGCACTTACTGTACAATGGAAGTAAATAGGACCACTTCATAAACATCAAAAAATGTACACCGTTTCAAAAGTATAGCCACAAGACGTGAACATTAGACGTATAAACATAAAATAACTCACAAGGTTTACTGGTGTTGCGTTGTCATGGCAACAAAGTTGTAAAATTGGAAATAACTTTACACTGATAAGGTTATTGTGCAATTTTATCACACTAAAATCATATTAAGCAAGAAGTATCGGCTGGTCATGTGATTCTAACATGGCAGCCAATATGAGGGGACCCTCTCCATGATTTTATGCATGTTTCAAAATTACAATTAATTTCTTGAGAAGTAAAACTTTTTAATTGAGGAAAGATTTTATGAGTTCACCTTTAAGAAATTAAAAAGGGTAAAGTTTGATTTCATGATTTCACACCAATCAGTTGCCCCATTTCTGCAACTACTGACTCAGTATTGAGTACTGACTGCGTCCATATCGCAACATCTTTGAAATCCATCCTGTGTCACAGCATCATACAGCGAGCTGCAGAACGACTGCTGCAGTCGCATGCTTATGAGGATTGACAGGAAGCACGGAGCAAAAGTGCTAAGCATGCATATTCCACGCTGCAGTCTTTTGCATCCAAGTCTCTGGCACTTTCAAAACTCTGGCAGCCCAAAAGCCAGAAAGAGAGTGAAGAGAAGAAACCATATTTTCAAGTACTTCCCTTTTTTTGATTGATTTGGAACTTATTTTTGCACCCTGCAAAACCACCATCTCAATCGCCCTTGAGCCAAGCTTGGGCCAGCCTGGGCAGGGGCCATGAGCTCTCACATATCCGTCTCCTTGTTTAGGCCCGTAGAGCCGAGCGTATTCCCATAACTGTAGGCGATGACTGCTGAAATGCATGTTATGTAATTCTCCCAGAGCCACTGCTGCTTTCTTACAGAGAGCAAGTCGGCCGCAGGGTGTGCCAAATTCAACCTACTCTTGAAGGCACTTCAGCGTGAAATCTTAAAGAGGTTTCCAGATAATGGGGCTCCATGGCCCATGTCTTCTCGCCTGGAGATAGGCCATATGGATCATTTAGTAAAATACACAGAGTTTTTCTCTCAAGAATAATTTATGGACTCGGTGGCTTTGTTTAACTTGTGTGATGTTTTTTAGTTTCTGGCAGGGCTGCAGTAGAAAATGTGTCCTTTGGCTGCCTCGCTTTCAATACCAAAATATTGTTCGAGATATTGTGACTCTGTACAGTCCATGGAAAACCAATAAAATATTGTTAATGTGAAAAGTTGTGCATCTAGTCAAACTCCACTTGTATTTCGGTGGGCTGTATCCCAAAAATGGGTCTCAGGTCTGTTCTGATAGATTCGCAGACAGCAAAAAACAATGCTAAATGGAAATAATACAACGCAACTAACCATATAATTGTGCATTTTTAGAATAACAAATAAAAAAGTTATTTTTTTTAAGGTAGGAGAAAACGCTTCCCGTTTTGTTGACGTCAAATGTTGTGCGTTTAACCAAACTCTAGTATATTTTGCCATAAGTTCATCCGCCATTTTGCAGAAGATAGCGAAATTAGCCAGATGCCATCATGGACAGGTTGCATGTATACATGAAGACGATACAAAAATATATTGTAAAATTTAACCCAGACTAAATTAAATACAGGTTCACTTGCACTGATCACAATATTTTTGTGCAGTGAATTATTGGTTGCTGAATTGAATTGGATTTTAAGGCAGTTTTTTGTTTTTTTTTGTACGAAAATGTTGGTACTGTTGGGCCATCACTTGATTTCCAATGCGAAACCCATTGAGAACCATTGATTTACTCTATTGTAATTGCGAGTGCATTGTTGCATCTTAACCACATTTTACAACCACAAGTAATGTGCATCTTTAGATTCACGTATTCCCACTCTACATTATTAGATGTGTATTAACTACATCACAGTCCTCATTTATCATCGAAACCAGCGACAGATTGTTTGATAACACACCGTGTAATGGAGCTGAAATGATCTGGTTGCTTGAGATAACATCAGTGCACTGATCCCATTGCTACTGACAAGCATCAGTAATTGAAAATGATAAAACAATAGCGCTTTCAATCTCATGAGTCAATTCTGAGACTTATTACAATTTAGTTGTCATGCAGGCTGCATGGCTGCTGTACGAAGACAGCTGGCTCAACTGATGTACTTGAGGTGAAACGCCCTTAAATATGCAAGGATATATTTAGTGCCTAAACCAAGATACCTCCGTGTTCCTTCTGACAGGTGGATTTTTAGGTGTGAAAGCAGAGCTCACAGCATTGCCTGTTTCGTCAGTAGCTAAGTCACTCTTCTCGGCTCCCGCAAAGCAGACATATGGTGCTTTCGCAAGATTACTCAAGAATGTGGTTGCATTTGGCTGTTGCGTGACACATTTGTCAGCTTCTGATAATTCATCAGTTGCTCAGCACTTAAATAGCATTCGGTAGATTGTTTTGCAAGCTTATAACATCAGTTTTGTTTGTAATTTTTGGCACTCTTTTAAATGTACAGTGAACAGAGTAAATGATTGGATGGATCAGAAAATTAAGTAAAATGGATTTAAAGTAGGGGTGGGTGGTATGACCAAAATCTTACATCACAGTACAAGTAAATTTACATAATTAGATGGTCAACAGTTTGACCAGACATCAATGAAATTGTTAAAGCAGCAAGTTGCGACATTGCCTTTTATGTTTATGCATTTGGCCTTTATCCAAAGCGACTTACAGTGCATTCAAGGTATACATTTTTGCAGTTTTGTTTGTTTCTGGGAGTTGAACATATGACCTTGTTCTTGCTAGCGCCATCCTCTTTCAGTTGAGCCACAGCAATGTTTCTCGTCACAGTAAACAACTAAATTCTGATATGTGTTGTGCCTAACAAATACTTTGTACATTTTTTGGGACACATCTAGTTTTGTTTTCACATTTATCTAGTTTGTTCATCGCTCTCACTTGTAAATAACGTAAGGCGGTGTTGAGGAGTAGCGATGCTTCTTACTCAACTACATTTTTCAGTAGTGTGGCATTAGCTCTGCTATTTTCACACTAGTGAAGCTTTTCCAGTAACGAGCAACATTTTCCAATGAGCAACGTTGTAACGTCACAAAACACTAAATTTTTGACATTGTATTGCGTACGCAGCAATGGAGCCGAGGAAGTAATTAAACAATCTCACCAAACCGTCCTCTGTCTCCCATATGTAGCACTGTGAAATCCAAATCATTTAAGTGAATCGATTCTTTCAGACAGTTCATGTAAATGAACCGGTTAAACGATTCCCTTATGTTTATCCAATTCATTTAAGTAAGTCAGTTCATTCGAATGCTTCTTTTTAATAACATGTAAATAATTCACTTCACTTGAGACCCTGTGCAGCCTTTAAGACACTTTGTCTTCTTTTTTTAAAAAAAATATTTAGCGATGTCTGCTGTTTATCACTATGTTTTAACTCTTATATAACAAATTGTTCCTTCCATTGGCTTAATGGGTCAATTTTGACCCAAATGGGAAGAACCAGTTGTGACCTTTTGACTTTGTGGATATTATATTCTAAATTTTCTCAAATTTAGCTCCTATGTTCACATTGTTCTCTAGCTCCCCCACCATTTGTGCACACATGCAGATGTCCACACACAAAAACACAGAGACGGTATTTTTTTACAGTTTTGAACAGGAAATATGTCAGTAAATAAGTTTACTTACATGATTTTATGAGGGTACAGTGGAGCTAAAGGCCCCCCAATGGTAAAAGACCTACTGAATATAATTTTCTCCAACAATATTATACTGCAGAAAAAACTAATACGGCACCAACCTAAACCCCTGTAACATTGCAACAAATTGATTGACATTAGTGTGAAGCAATGGATTTGTTGTAATGGATGTGCAAAGTGGGTAAGTAGAGTAAATCAGAAATTGTTATAGTATTGTTAAGAAATTATAATATGCAAAAAGTGATTGAAATAAACATAAATTTGGACATCCTTGGCCAATCTTTGCCAAGTTTTAAACGTTTTATTACTCCATTAATATTTAGTATATTTATATAGTATATATTTAGTATATATATCCAGATGTCTTTTGTTTTTGTGTATATCTTATACTAAATTGTTTAAAATATTCAAAAAAATTACATAAAACAAAGGCAATCTGAGTAAACACAAAATACAGTTTTTAAATTATATATATATATAAAAAAAAAAAAAGTTATTTTCCGAAGCAAAAAAGTTATCCAGTACCAACTGGGCCTGTCTGAAAAAGTGTTTGCCCCCTTAGTTACTAAGAAATCTATGAAACTGCATTCATAATGGGGTTCAGCTGGACTAGACACACCCAAACCTGATTACTGCCAGCCCTGTTCAATCAAATCAACACTTAAATAGACATTTTTCAGCAGCATGAAGTTGGCTAAAAGAAATTCCTGAAATGATGAGGAAAAAGGTGATTGAAATACATCAGTCTGTAAAGGGTTACAAAGCTATTTCAAAGGCTCTGGGACTCCAAAGAACTACAGTGAGAGCCATTATCCCCAAATGGAGAAAACTTGGCACAGTAGTGAACCTTCCCATTAGTGGCCGACCTTCCAAAATTCCTTTAAGAGCACAGCAACGACTCATCCAGGAAGTCATAAAAAAACCAAGGACAACATCCAAGGAACTGCAGGCCTCTCTCGCATCAATAAAGGTCACTGTTCATGACTCTACTATCAGAAAGACAATGGCCAAAAATGGCATCCATTGGAAGAGTGGCGAGGCGGAAACCACTGCTAACCAAGAAGAACTTCGTCTGAATTTTGCCAAAATGCACCTTGATGATCCTCAAACCTTTTTGGAAGAATTTTATGTGGACTAATGAGTCAAAGGTGGAACTGTTTGGAAGACAGGGGTCCCATTACATCTGACTTGACTTTAGTTAAGTGTCTTTAGTGTCGTTGTATACTAATCAAGAAATAATACTGTTCAGAAATGTCCCGAAGGATCATTTGATTCTAAAAACAATAGAGGGTTAATGTCTCTCTAATTAAATAATATAATCTTTATATATGTAAAAAAAAATATATATATATATATATATATATATATATATTTTTTTTTTTTGAAAGTAACTTGTAATGTAGCAAACTACTTTTTTATATAAAGAGTAGCTTGACTGTAGTTTAACTTTTACTCACATTTTAGCTTTTGAAAAATGTTTAAATTGAGTCTATTCCATCAATGTCTTAAAATTGCATATATTATGTTGCATATATATTTTTGTAACATTAAAATTTTTCACTTGCATAATTTCTACTGTTTACAAGTATTTACATTGATATGTAGAACATGTGCTTAATTGGTACCGTCTCTTTAAGACTACCTGTATCAGCCAGTAAGTGCAAATAACAAGAGAAGATGTGTGATTAGAAATAAATGTTTGTTTTAATCAACAACTGAATGTAAAAAACAGAAAGGGTATTAAAAGAGACATTATTCAATGACATATGGATCCGTGGATCTTGTCTTTGGACACACAGATCAAGTTAAACCAAACCTTTTGCACAACACACTGTGAAAGACCTCTGTGCTAATAAATTAAACACTATACTTAATTACTGGTGAAATCTGAACATTTACTAGCCTGTGACTAGACATTTTTAGTTGAAAGATCGATCTTGGGATTTAAGAATCGATACCGAGATTGTTCAAACAAAGATCATGATGCATTGGAAAATCAATATTTTTGCACACTGCTACTTGTAACTTAGGGAGCCACAGTTTTAAAGTAGCTCCTCCAACACTGAAGCAGTCCTGCCCACTAAAATCAGCTCAAATAGATAATCTAGGTAGGGATATCCACCTCTCTAATGGTTGACACATTGCTGCTGTCGCATGTTCTATGCAGTACCACCCATCTTTAATTTAAACTCGTGTCACACCCCAACTCAACATGTTGGACTTTGTTTGGTAATCCCTAAGCATGGCTCCCACATCAATAACTCATTTGTGTCTTATTATAGCATCTTATACTTTCCCCAGTTTTTTCGACTTCACCAACTCGCATGGTCTCCAATCCTGTTGTTACATTTGACTCTGATCTTAGCAATGACAACAGTCTTCTACTGCCAAGCTCAAGAGCAACTGTCAGGGTCACCCTGTAACAATACTCGAGCTGACCCCTAGCAATCCAATTAGACTCCTGCACTACAGCAGCGAGTTTGAAACCCACTCTAGGCATTAAGATCATTAATCTGACTGGGGCCAGATGATTGCCCATGATGGCTGCCACATTGAAGGGTGATGAAAAGGTTAGTGTCTGATGAAAGAGGAGACGCAAGATGCTGCACTCATTTGTCGAAGGCCTCTGGAGTGAGTGTCAGCACCCAGAGCTGCGGAGCGGGGGGAAAGGAGTGAAGTGGAGCATCTTTATGTATGAGTCCCGAATCTAGCGCGGAGCGGAGACACAGCGCTAGTACTCAAGGCTTTGATTAACAGGCCGAGTAGAACTGTATGTGTTTTTTTGACACCGGCGCACAGCTTGACAGTGATTTTCCCTTCATTTAAGGCAGGTTTTAAAACTTTTACAGGGCGACGCAGGGCAGAAAATGATTGGATCGGTGCAATCGTGGATAAGAGATGCAAATGGTCTCAAAGTATGTGGAAAGTTCCAGGTAGTGTTCTTCTAAAGAGTAAAGCTTTAATTCAGACATTTTTTTACTTGCCCTCATGTTGTTTCAAACCTGTTTGAGTTTCTGAGGATATTCATCGTTTTGCACGGTCGAGCGCTCAGCCTTCCAATGTATATTTTTTTGATAATGAGCCGGTATGGACGCATTTAAACTACTTTGCGATACTCTTTTAGCAGTCAATGGTAGGCGCATGACCTGACAACACACAAAGATGCGGACAGTCTGTGCGTACTGTGACGATGACGACATTTGCATAAGATGTACCAGCATGCAGAAAACTAAAGTATGCGCCGGCCTTTAGCCTCAGGAACAAAGTAAATGCAGGAGGGTGAGTAAATGATGACAGAATTCCAATTTTTGGGTGGACTATAGCAATATGAAGTCAAAAGTGACCCTAATAACTTTTTGAATACACTTTCCTGGTCAACAAATCATCTGTGCAAAAAAGAAATAAAAACGTAATAACTTGCCCCACCTCTGAAACAAGGCCCTAACCACACCCCAAATCCCTAATCCTAAACATATAGAGCCTATAAGGCCGAGTAGCCTGCCAGGAACAACTCACGGCACCTAAAAAAAGCACCTACCCTTCTGTTATAGAGAGACTATTTGTCCTCTAATCAATTCCCAATGGATAAAATCAAGAGCCACTCTGTTTTTTGTTGTTTTTGTGCTGAATAGCCTGTTTAATGCAGAAATAAATTAAAAGGACAGTTGACCAAAAATCAAAATTCTCTCATTTACTCACCCTCATGCCATCCCATATGTGTATGATGTGTATCTCAGCTCTGCAGGTCCATCAGCGCAAGTGAATGGTAATCAGACCTTTGAAGCTCCAAAAATCCCTCGAAGGCCACATAATCCATAAAACTCCAGTGATTTAATCCATGTCTTCTGAATCAATGCAATCACTTTGAGTGAGAAATATATCAATATTTAAGTCCTTTTTTTTTACCATAAATCTCCACGTTTCACACAAAATGTGAAAGTGGAGATTTATAGTAAGACTGAAAGTGAAAGTGGAGATTTATGGTTTAAATAAATGATTCGAATATTGATCTGTTTCTCACCCACACCTATCATATCACTTCTGGGGTAATATGGATTACTTTTACGTGGCTTTTATGGGATTCTTTGAGTTTCAAAAGGACTGGTCACCATTCACTTGCATTGTAAGGACCAACAGAGCTGAGATGTTCTAAACATCTTCGTTTGAGTTCTGCAGAAGAAAAAGTCATCAAATCTGGGATAGCATTAGGGTGAGTAAATGATGAGAGAGTTTAAATTTTGGGGTGAACTATCCCTTTAAGTATCACCCAATGTTACTGTAGGTGTTGAGTAGACACCAGAATTTCGCAATTATATTTTGACCTCTTTTGCTCTCTCCTCCCTGTAACAGCCCCTCCTTTTTAATTAGGCTACATTGTTTGCCGTGGACAGCGGGATTGTTAAAGAAATGTGTTGCTAGAGAACTGCTTTTTTTCAGCCATTCGATGCATTTTTTTGTTTAGGCATCATTCTGCTCATCGGCCATTGTAAGCATAGAATCTTAAAGCAGCTTCTCTTGCAGTCCTTCCAGAGAAAGTGTTCCAACAGACCTTGATAGATACAATGAAGGACAATGTTCTCTCAGTAAACATCACATCGCTTTTCTTCTCTTTTTTCATCTGGAGCCATCAATCACCAGCGGCAACTATTCAGCCTCAAAATGGGTCATGAAACTTAAAGTGACAAGAGGCGTTGTTTATCAAGGTTTATTCAAGCTTCAATCAATCAATCCGTCTATTGCTGCGGAGAGAGACGAATTCGCCACTATTCCGCAGAGGAGAGAAATTCGCCTTTCATGTACACTAAAGTGAAATTGAATCAGTTATGCTAAATAGAGAGTTGGTCAGAATGGTCAACTAGTCATCCAGCAGTAACTTGTTGAGGTTTTTTATATTAATATTTTTAGTGCTATGTGCATATCCATGCTTGCAATAAACGGCAAAACAAACACTTCTACCCTTCTAGCTACACAAGCTTGATTTTGTGCATTGTAGCATTCCAAAATATGTCACTCAGACCACAATTCATAACACAGCGCAATGCTGCAAGGGCCGCTATAGCGGACACTAGTGTGAACTAGTCGTCCCCTTTAGTATTGAGGTTTGTTAACGCCACAGTTCAACTGGACCGCACATTGGCAATGCGTTGGCCAAGCGCTCAAATCTGCAGATGCACACTTGCGGAAAGTGTGTTTCTGGCGTAACTGTTGGTCTGTCGGGACACTTGAACATTTAGTTTAAAATTCACATCGTTAATCGGAAGATTTTCATGATGATTATCTGTATTGATTTTTGTTCCAGCTATAAATAGAATCTTTGTCTCTTCCAACATATTTGTCAACACAACTTTGGTAAACTGTGAGTGGCAGGGTTAATTAAAGGGGGTTGCACACGGGACGCATCTGGTGGACAATATGGTGTGTTCTAAAATTCAAAACAATTATTTATTTACTACAAAGTTATGCACACAACGCCAACGCTCAGCGTCAACATTCTGAAGTGCCACGGGGTGCAAGTCGCATAGTTGTCCATTAATTGACCCAAATCATTATCAAAGGACACAAATTATTTACACTAGCATAACTGGATGATATATTATGTATATGTATCTTTCATAGAGCCTATGTTTTTTTCAGTAACAAGTATGTCTTTGTTGTTTGACAGCTTGAATGAAAGACCTATTCATGGCTACATACGGAGAAATTGCATAATAAATGTCACACCGTTACACCAGTTCCACTAACCTGCAAACTCATCAATGTCACTTTGTTCATTCTTGAAGAAGTACAAAAACCTTTGTAACTTTGGACTGCCATCTGCTCAGCTCACCCTGTGTGTGTTTGTGTGTTCGTGAGAAGCTTTTGTAAATGGTATATCGCCATCTTGTGGTCTCCCAACGCTATTAAGGCAGACTGTTAAACAGATGGCCAAGTGAGTGAATTGGAAAGCACGCTAATTGGTCTTCTAATTTAAATGTCAGATCATTTTAATATATCGATGCCTCAAAAATATATTGATAAAATAATGTGCCGATCGATAATCGATATATCAATATTTTTTTTTTATTTTTAAACATCCTTTTATTTTGACGTGGGTTTGATGGAAGTTTCACTTCTCTGAATAAACAGTTAGCTATATGGCCCAGTGTGATTGTTAAAGTGCAAATGCTTTGATATAATTATATATATATATATATATATATATATATATATATATATTCAATATGTGCTGCGCACTTCACAGTGGATTAGTGCTCTGCTTTGTCATCTCGTATAACGCGAATGATTCTCAGTCTCAGCAGTCGTGTGTCAGTCAGACAGTGCGCTGGGACCGAATTAAGTCAGTGCTCGGTACTACCATACTGCAGAAATACTGGTATCATACAGCTATCAGCTTATTGTTACAGCTATCTGTTAAGTACTGATTTCACCGCCTTTTGGGTTTTTTTTCAGGGTCTTACACAATGAGCATTGCATCTTTAAGATGATGTGTAAAGGTAAAAATACAGTAGTCCAACTTTTAAAAAAATGTCTCAAGACCCCTGTGTTATATAATGTTCTGTTGCACACCATCCAGCAGTTTTAGTACGCGATAGTGTGTATTAACAAAGGCATTTGATTTGTGTCTGGTCGACATGACCTTAAACCAACATAACAGAGCCTCCTTTAGACCAGCAATTCATTCAGACAGCCCACCAACTAGTCAGAAAATATAGTTTTGTATAATGCAAAAATTTACACAATACAGTTAATACAGTAATGAGACATTTAGACATTATTATACTGAGGTGGAAAGGTTAGGATTTGGCGACTTTTCACATTAATGACATTTATGCTTTTGGAAAAGCATGTTTGAAAGGTTATTTTGGCCAATTATTCACTATATACTGTAAATACATGTATGTATTTGTGCATATGTGTGAGTGTCAGTTGAGGGATTTCAGCATGAAACATCACTGAGCTAAGCATTTCTGCTGCCCCAGTGTCTGTGTGCGTGTGACTAACTCAGCCGTGACATATATGCAAAGCCAGCTGTATTTCCATATGCTCTAAGTTACCGTTGTCTGAATTCCACATGACCTGGCGTGGCTCCAGTTCTGGCCTGTATTGTAACACCTGGATACAGCAGAACCCAGGCCCACCTCCCCATCCCTTATGCTGAAACAGGTAAATGCATTCTATCTTTCTGGCTGGTTTGCAGTTGCTGCTCAGTGGAGGAAGTGAAAAGAGAGCTGGCAAAGCACTGTCCAAATTTGGGTTTACATCAGTCAAGCTGAATTTTTGCATCAACACTCAAATTCCCTCAGTGGGAAGTGTGTTTTATCTTAATTATATGCCTACAAAAAGAAGCTCAAATAAAATGGATTGAGGCAATAGTTAATATCTCAAATTATTTGAAAAAAGATCTTATTGTAGTCTAATCACTTAGAGAAGTAATAGCACACCTCTTACGTTACGGCAATAAGAATTGGGGGTTAAAATATTATATAATGTATATAATATAATGTCACAATTCAAAAAATCTAATGGTCCTAAATGGAAGCTTGATTTTCTTTATGTAAAGTATAATTTCATATAGGCCTGTATATACTGTATGAAGAGAGGCTCAGGGCAAAAATCCCATCAAAAGTGACAAAAATGCCCCCAAAATTCAAAATGTGAGGCCATTTTTTAATAAATTAAGTTTTTTATCTATAACATCTTATGTATTTCTTTATTCTATTCTACATGTCTAGTTATACGTATTATGGCATAAAATATGTGTTGAGACTGTTTCAGTTTTATGGGTAGCAGATAATGTATTCTCAGTCTAATTATTTAGATGGAGAACTTTATAAATTAATTTATTACATTGAAGTATTTGAAATGAAAGGTTGACACATGGCACTTTTTTTTAAGTTTAGAATGAAAAATGCCATCATAAAAGTATAAAATGCCCCTGAAAATCAAATCCAGGGGCAATTACTGCCTCTTGATGGAAAAGTTCACTTTGGACACACTTTCACCAGTTCTTGTGGCATAAGGAGTTTTCTCTTTGTTTTAGCTTGGGAGAGCTATTTGGGTCGGAATTTATTTTGGGATGCGTTGCTAGAAATACCTGTGGGAGTGTGTAACAGTCGAAATGAGACCATCTTTATGTTAGTATGTGTGTACTCATTTACATAAGTTTAGATCCTGTGCCATGTTCATTCGAAAACAACCAATTTAGTTTGTTTTCGTTTATTTCTTTGTATGAGCATGAGAATCTATCATATAGTACACTATGTTTAATACAGTAAGTGATGAAAGACTTTTCATTTTTGGGTGAACTATCCCTTTAAAGAATACCATAGTATTACCATCATGTTAGGGTTAAAAAATACCATGTTATAACCATTCTTTTCCATGGTAGATTTGAAATGTAATATCATAATACTTTTTGATAGGTTGGTTGTCATGCTTTGGGCATTGTATCATCTATTTCTAATTAATCCAATTATTAGTCATTTTTAATCACAGAACATGTGGAGCTCAAGCAGGTGTGAAAAGATCATCCTCTCCATCTCAAATCCGGAGGTTTCATTTTCACTCTTGGCTTGGACTTTCATTTTCATTCCTCTGAGGCTGAAACATTACCCACGTGCCTCAAGAACAATAGGCTCGCATTGCCATTCGAAAGCATGACTCACCATCCTCTGTTAGCCGGCATGTTAACCACACACAGGGTCAAACATGACTAACAGATTTCTGGGATATCTAGATTCCAGCTTAATTGCTTTCTCAATGGCAATTGGATGAACCCGCACCTGGTCGAATTTCATGAAAACTGCATGTAAAATGTCCTGGACATATTTCACCCTAAAATCAAAAGACAAAAATAAATTATATTGTGTATGAAGAAAACAAAGCCCCTGTGTATGACCTTTAAAGGGGTAGTTCACCCAAAAATGAAAATTCTCTCATCATTTACATTCCCTCATGCCATCCCAGATGTGCTTGACGTTCTTTCGTCAACAGAACAAAACATGAAGATTTTTAGAAGAATATCTCAGCTCTGTAGGTCCATATAATGCAAGCGAATGGTGACCAGACCTTTGAAGCCCCAAAAATCACATAAAGGCCGTATAAAAGTAATCCACATGACTACAGTGGTTTAATCCATGTCTTCTGAAGCATAGCAATCACTTTGGGTGAGAAACAGATCAATATATAAAAGTCTTTCACTTTCACATTATTTCACATTTTGAAAGTGAATGTGGATATTTATGATAAAAAAGGACTTAAATATTAATCAGTTTCTAACCCACACTTGTCATATCGCTTCTTAAGATAATGATTAAACCATTGGAGTCATATGGATTACTTAAATGCTACCTTTATGGGATTTTGTGAAATGTCTGGTCACCATTCACTTATATTGTATGGACATACAGATCTGAGATATTCTTCTGAAAAAAGAAAGTCATACACATCAGGGATGGCATGAGGGTGAGTAAATGATGAGAGAATATTCATTTTATAGGTGAACTATCCCTTTAACATTTTTTCTTTGTGTCATTATATCAGTGTTTAGCATTGCTCTGATGCTACTGAATCTCCAGTGCCATGGCAAATGAATTAATATTTTACCATAGTTATGAGCAGTCTTGCAGTACTAAAGTATTGTAATACAATTTTAAAATTGAATTCAGCATAATTAAGTAGTGTAACTAATGTCACCATGATTTATATATATACACACACACACACTGTATATACTATACTATGTATATAATATATCATTCTTTATTATCCACTAAACAGTAATGAGAATGTTGTGGGGGGTATGTTTTATTGTCATAAAAATAATGTCACAGCGCAAAAAAATGTCAGTGGTCCTTATAGAATGGTTAATTTCCTTGAAGCAAAATATAATTGTTTAATTATATAATTTATGTATTTATTTCAATAGATCTGCCCTCTTGATCCTTGTAATTTACCTTTAAGATAATGCAAAACTTGGCTGTAAATTGTTTGCAGTAATTTAAAATGGACACAGTAAGTGGGCTATAGTGGCTCTGCCGTAATGGACTGAACTCAATGAACTCACCTTGGAAGGGAAGGTGGGGGCAGTCTCGCACGCTCAAGATAGAAAGAATCTGAAAACGGTAGCTCTGCGCTTCCTCGAGGTGCAGCCACTTACAGTTGGCTCAGTGGATTCGTTCGATTTTACGCCGGTGCGTGTGTGTGTGTGGACTGTGAAAGCATACAACTGCTCGGTAAGAGGGAATGAGTTTAGCTATGGCAACATTCCCGCCATGTAGGCAGTAATGTGATAGATCAGAATAATGTAATACTGAGGAGAGAGGAATTTGTGTGCAGTTGTGTAGCAAGGTATATACAGTAAGTATATAAAACAGAAAACAGAAAATGTTTATATTCCATCGACAAGGCTGTTGGTTGATTTTGGAATTGATTAAATAGAATTGATCCATTGAGGAACTAATGTTTGCTTCAAAGACTTACAAGGTACTCTGGTTATGGAGAGCGTTTTCGATAATCTATATTTTCAGTGGACAAAAACACCATTCTAGTGTGAAACATAGCAACATCAATGCATTTACAAATAAAAACATATTTGTATGGGTGTGGCATAATAATTTTTGCTAATTTTGGCCACTATGGCCAAGCCTTAATGTTGGGGTACTCAAGTTCGGAATCTGACCCTTTTGAACTTGGACTCATCTTGCACCTTGTTCTAACCAGACGCAACATGATAAGATTCCAGCTACAAGCATTCTGTCTGTCCACACTAGGCATGATATTCATACACAAAAATGATGATAAATGTCAATTAAATCAGAACAGCCAGAAGGAATAGCTTGTTTATTGAACGCAACTCATTTTCTCATTGAAGCTTCGTATGGGAATACGATGTCTACGGCAAACCCTGAGGAGATATATACACAATCACACACAAGGCAGAGTTACTTCATGAATTATGTCCAAATTCAGGATTTAACCAGATGTTGCAGAAATAGAAACCATTTCAAAAATAGAATGCCCTGTTGCTCGTCGTGTGTCGATGTTGCATCTGGTTAGGACAAAAACTCTGTTTAACATGGAAAAGATACCTTTTATCGTATGTCGCGTCTGGTTAGGACATGCTGTTAGACTCGATTGGTTAAAGACTTGGACTTGACTCGGACTCGACTAAGGTCGACTCCAACACTACCAAGCTGACCGATTATCTCAAATGCTAATGTCATATCAATAAGCACCATTGGTTCTTGCTTGTCTTGAGACCAAATATCATGGCATCGAACCAGTGCTGTAGTTACCAAATTTACATATTCGCCTATGTACAGACATGCACACCAATACGCTAAATAAAACATGTTTACATGAGGCTTGAAAACAATGGATTATTCATTGGATTGAATAAACCTGTAAGGACGGACAAAAATAAATCTGTGTTGATCAGTTTTTGCTAAAATCATTTATGATGCTACCCTGATGAAGACACGATTAATGGGTTTACTTGACCAAAAACAATGTCGGCTTATTAAGCATAATCAGCTTAAAATTCTGCATGTAAACATGCTCAAAGATTTGTTTTGAAAGTGAATAACGTAATCATTACTCAAAGTGATCGTATGACTATATAGAGTAGATGTAGACACAAAAAAATTCCTATAGTTCCATTTCTGTTCTTCCATAGTTTTGATGGCTTTACTATTATCCTTAAATGTGAATAATAATAATAATAATAATAAAGAATGAGTAAGTGACCCTAAACGTTTGACCGGTAGTGTATATATACAAAACCCTTTATCTGGAGAAAATATAGGCTATGAGAAGCTTAATTTGGTAAATACTTACGTATAAAGCATTGGAACGGAGCTTAGTGTTCGTCATTTCAAAATAAGAATCCCCTGTGTGTTTCGGGATAATTTTATAGTTGAGAGTCCCATTTTATGCAATAAAATATTTTTTTTCTGGTCATTATTGGGAATTATTTGTGGTTTATTTGAACAATAAACCACATCTGGGATTTTGTTAATTTTTGACTCTTGTAGCCTTTATATTTGTGCCTGATATAGTAAAGAAAGGCTTTTTTTTAACACTCTACAAATGTAAACTATTGGATGATTAATTGGATATCAGTCTTTTCAACCACCTTATCAGTATCGCTATCGGTCGACCTCTGTTATAGTTTTTATTTGAGTCATATTACTGTGATTACAGTAATTACATATTACACTTTTACTGTGGTTTTATTTGTTTGTTTTTGTTTTTTTACTTTAGTTTTTTACTTTTTGCAGCTTGACAGCCCAGAGTCACTACTCACTCATTATATGGCAAAAATCTTGAAAATACTTTTATTATATATTTTTTCTTCATGGAAAAAAGTAAGCAATTTGAATTTGGAGTGGCATTAAACTATTTCTTTTAGACGTGCATGCAAGCAAACTGTCAAAGCCTTGCATACAATAACCACCCGGAAAAAAAAATGCTTTTCATTTGGTTTGAAACTTAACCAGACTAAAAGGCGCATTGGATGCATCAAAAAAGCTCTGGGAATCTCCCCACACCAGGCCTGTTGCACTGTGTCGAATGTGCGCAGCATAACAACACAATGGCCCGCTGTAGAGGGATGTTCACTGCAAACTTACCCATCCCGAGCCCTTTGATCCATGCCCTTTGTAATGCAAATCAAAATGAGGAGGAGAGTAGGGAACCAGGGAGAATCTTTATGATGGAACCATGCTTCCTGCTGATAGAGGGGGTGCAGTTGTCAATTTACTTACTCAAAATTTGGAGTACATAGTTAATCTGTATGGTTTTGAGAGGCAAGCACTCTGACTCACACTGATAAGGTGCTTAAGATATGCTGTGATCTGTTTGTAGAATCCATTTTTATTTATTTTTATGGGCATTTTCCCCTCGAAAGGACAGAGCAGAAAATGATTAGGAGTAGAGGAAATGACTAGAGGTCGACCAGTATGTTTTTTTAATGGGCGATGCCAATAAAAAGAGAGCAGGGGGGTTGATGGCTGATAAAATGCTGATATTTACATAATGCAACTTTAAAGCATAGTTTACCCAAAGATAAATATCCTCATGTTGTATGGGTGAGTAAATGATAACCTCATTTTTGGAACTATTGGTTTAACAGTGAATATTCTTGCGACACAATGCTATAAATTACAAATTCATATGCCAATAATCTCAAATTGGCCAGAAATTAGCCAATGATCTAACTAGAAATGACACACAAGCTGAATTCGAACTCATGTCGCCTGTTTAAGCATTACAAAGCAATGTCTCCAACTTTGTGCAGTTCACATCAAACACGTTTTACGGCTGGCTGCACTTTTCCCCCTTTGTTTTTCTATGCAAGCATACGCAAGACGAACATCTTTGAATGTTGTACTGCGTCTGGCTTTTCAAAGTCTCTCACAGGAGTGCCATGCTTGACCATTGGTGGGAATGTCTTTTCTTTACATTGCTAAAAAGGTGACTTCCATACTTCCCTTCTAATGTCAAAAGATACAGGTGGATCATCACAGTTCCCATATTGACTAACCCAGGAAAAAAATTATCTGAAGTATATTAGGCAATACCTAAATTGTTAGCCTTGTCTTTTCCCCCATTTTTCTTTCCATTTTACAATGCTCTTGTTTCTTTATTGCATTTCTCATTTAAGAGGATTAGGCCCACTGCCTCTTGCCACAACAGGTTGCCTCTTCCTTAGTGCAAACCTCCGCCCCTCCTATGGTAACAAGCTGTTAACCCTCAGTTAAAATGAACAACGCCTCCGTCTCTCCCCTGCTATCAATGAACTCATGCTGGGACCTAATGCTCTTTGAGTGCTTTAATTAAAATTGGCAGATCTTGATAAGATTAGCAAGCATTGCCAGTCTGCGGCCCGTAAGCCAACCCATAGACACATAAACAAGCAAATCCTGTTAAAGCAAGATAGTGTATCCTAAACCGCCCTGGCATTGTCAGTCAAATTATCTTGCACTTGGTCTGGCACCCAATTCTGTATTGTCATTTAAGAACCATTATCACTGCATGCATTTACTGTACATTTATGTTTTTGGCAGATTCATTTATCAAAAGCCACTTATTTTATTGGTTCTTTTCATAGCAAGAAGGTGTGAGCAAAAAATGACCTTCCAAGCAGCCTCTTTTCAATGCTGCACTTTATACTCTGGGATAGGGAAGATAAAAACTAACTCACCACTAAGATGATATCCTTGTACATTATGAATATTCAGTGTAGCGGTGTACGAAGTACCGCCCACACAGAGGTCACTACCAAACCAAGCAACTCTCTATTGGTCAACGCGACCAAGTTCACCAAACTTGAATTCTACGTGAAATCCGCAAGGGTCCATCGCGTGAAATTCCTGATCGCATGTCTTCCCATTGAAATTACTGTATTTCACATGCGGAAGTTCTATTTAAATCCTGCTATTGCTTTAGAAGATATGTTTTAGTCTTTACACAATTCTTATGGATTAATACAGTGCTCTAATAACAAAGCGCTCACACACTTTTAGCTTCCACTCAAATCATTGAAAGGGAAAATGTCAAAACTAATTCATATTCAAATGAACTCCCTTTGATAATTAGTGACAATGGCCTTGACGCATGCAGTGATCATGAAGAAACACTGGCGAGGGGCTAGGTTGCGGAGCGCACAAAGCTCTATTGCACGCCTGACATAGTTTTGCTGATGAAGCGTCTGACTGTGGTCTGTAACCAAACAATGACCTCTAAACCCAGGATTTTTTAGCAAGCCACTATATTGCCATTATGTGTGCATTGTGCTCAACTGACTAAAACAATGGACGAGTCACCAGCATGTTGGGAGTTGAATTGAGGTGACTTCCAATAGAAATCAGCTTTGCCAAGCTTACCAGTCAGAGTTATTGACGGCTCATTGCACAGGCACCAACCGTGACTCAACAGAGCATCATGAGTCGGGTCGAGAATCAAGAACCTGAGCTACCTGAATACTGGAAACAAACAATTTTCATTACAGTTCTGTCATGATTGGGAATGTTCTTATCTGACAGTTATTATCCAGAATAATTTAATTTAATTAAAAAAAATTATGCAATCAAATGAGTTTCATTGCATACCATTCCATTAACGGTTCTTGAGTGTCTTAATTCTTACACTGATACAGATGGAATACTGTAATATAATTAGGACTGGGTAGAGATATTTATTTTCTGATAAATTGCAATCTTCATTTGAACAATCTCAATATCGATTCTTAAATCCCAAAATCAATATTTTGCGCTATTTGGCAACCCTCAAGTAAATCACTTGCGCATGCGACCATACGGTATTCCGTGCTATGTGACAAAAAATACCCGTGAGTAGATACTGGCTGGTACATTTTCTGATTTCACTGACTGGTGATTGTGTAGTGGCAAAGAAGTTTAGCAGGGAGATCCTTTCACTGCGTGTTGAGAGTAAAAGTTTGGTTTGACTCATTCCATTAAATGTGTGTCCAAAGACAAGATCCACGCTATCCATTTTGTTATTGAATAATTATTTTTTGTTAAATCCTTTGTTCTTTACAGTAAGTTGTTGATCAAAAGTAAAAAAAACAACAACATTTTATTCTAATCACGCATAGCATGGATGTTGTAAAGAAGCTCCTCTCGACCAACACGCTCAACCAAAACACTTTAGTGTGCTCAACTAAAACATGAATTCCATTTATTGATGAATACATGGATTTGTACATTTTTAAAAGATTAAATGTGACCAAAATAATGAAAAATTACTGATGACATTACATTTTAAAAATGTAGTTAGTCAGTCTATACACTGGGAAGTTACTATAACCTTTAAATGTGAAAATAACATATTGGTGAATTTTTATGATGTTTATCCTAAAATAACCGAATACTGTACGCATATTATTGGATTTACTGTAATAATCTCATCTGTAGTATGTCAGTCTATCCCCTGGGAACTTACTACATTCTTTGGAATGTGAAAATAACATTTTGGTGAATCATTATTTATTTATTTATTTGAAATGATCTAATACTCTTCATATTATTGGATTTACTGTAAAAAAATGTCACTTGTAGTAGCTCAGTCTTTTAGCTGGCAACCTACTACAACATTTGTAATGTAAAAGTGTACTTTTAATGTTTTGTGTTTAACTTGCACATCAACTGAATGAGTGATTGGACACTGCCTGTGTTTAATAGTGAGTGGAATTTTCAGATGGTCCCCTACGCTAAGCAATAAAGTGCATCAGAGCATTTTCAGTCATAATTCTGACAGCCACACCAACTGGCAGTTCGGAGTGCAGTGTTTTATGTCTGTATATTACAGTTATATACCATTTATATTTATATACCATAACAGTGTGTGCGCAATCATTGCAAACTTGCCGCCAGCAGAGAGCGCGGATATGAGAAACCGAGTCTAAAACTAACTTTACCCTGCTCTGGTAGCTTAGGTGTGAGGAACTTGCTCACCATAGAAATTAAGTTCATGAATGCTCATCTCTCAAAAGCTCGACCAGTGAATTTAAAATCAGCATTTACACATAGCCTTCACATTTGTCCGATAATAAAAGGTACACAAACCTGCCGCCTATACAAGTAGGTAAAGGCCACCCATATTCCCATTCAAAAACATGGATTTTGGAATGATCTGAGCTTGAAATTAGTACTCTTCGCTTCCAAGTAAATACTTATTGTCTTATATTAAATGTAACAATATCTTCCAATCTATTTGTTATTATTATTATTTATCATGTGTTATTTACTGTTGTAGCTGTTAAAATTCACTAGCACGAATGCTCATCAATCTTGGATGCACCCTATATTAAGACTGTATATTCCTTGAACCACATCTTGCTTTGTTCATTGCACTGCAGTATGAAAAAAATAGTCTTTGTTGATTTCTCATTTCAGAAACCCTTGAAACACTGATGTCAATTTAAAACGCTTTAAAATTGCTTATTTCAAGCAATCAAACTACAGCTGCCTACAATTGGTGTCCCAACTGTTAGTCCACCGTGACGCGGTACATGACTTCAGGACTGTCCCCGGTTTTAAAGTCATGTCTGGTCACCCTAACTGCGAATGCCAGACGATTCTCCAGTGCAGTGTGGACAGCCAGTGCCCAACTGATCATCTTCACTGCATGGTACCACTTATTAATGAATATGACAATTTGTGTGGCACGAAGAAGGATAATTTGAAAAACAATTTGGCATACAGAGCGAGGGATTAATCTTAATAAACATTTTATAGTGTGTGTGTGTGTGTGTGTGTGTGTGTGTGTGTGTGTGTGTGTGTCGCTCTTATCAATTGCTTCATGTGGCAATGACTGTTCTAATGCTAAATCGCATGAAGATGAAACCCTGTCTGCATTCAGTGAACATTTTACGGTTGTGTGTTGGCACTGTGTCTGACTACTTGATGAGAGAGATAGCTCAGCAGCAATAAACGTGGTGAGTTTGGAAGAATAAATGGTAATACATTTAATATTAACTAAGACTAATTTATCAGAACAATTAAAGGAAAGTGTTTTGGTGCTTCTTAGTGTTGGTACAACAAGGCGCCGTTCCTTAGCCAAAGGCAGGCTTCTGGTTTTGTAAAAGAATAATGGAATAATAAGTCGTTTTTTTAGTTTTGTCCGATTTTGAATTCCTAATTGAGTATGAAATGAACGAATGATACACTGGTCCGTGTACTTTTGCGTCCATTCATTTTTACTTTTTAAACCCAAAAATTAAAAACAAAAAATGTGGTTTCTTCTTTATTGGTTTTAACACAGATGAATAGAATAAACAGATACAAACTCATTTCCTGTTGAATATTTCATTCAGCGTTTATCAGATTGGTGAACCCACCCCGTCTTCTGTACTGCCTTAATCCTATCAGCCAGAATTAGAGTTGGCATTGCGTTAGAGTTGCATAAATATTGTCCTGACCCGAACCACCATTAACTGTAACCTACGCATGCCATATGTATTTTGCTTCTTGGCACATCATGGTGTTGTTGTTAATGGACAATGTGTAGCGTAATGAGAATGCAAGGCACATCACTTGGCCATATGCTGACTGGGAGTTGGTCTATTATATATTATTTTAATTTTTAATAACATTGTATGATTTAGTAGTACCTGTGTATTCATGTCCCATTGATAAATGTAATTAAATACGAGTTCTGTTGCTTTGGATAAAAGTGAATGCTAAATTAATGTTTAGGCATCATGAACATGGATTGAAGTGGACATAAAATTCTAATTGCTAAGACTGGTCCGTCAGGTCGTGGGACACGGCGTGTAAAATCAGGACTGTCCCTGTTATTGGGACGTCTATTAATCCTATCGCCATAAGTGCAACGTTAATTTCTGCACGCCGTAGATTGCTGATAGAGTGTGCCGCCGATGTAATTGCCTCAGCATGGATGAACACTTAGTAAATATATGATTAAATGTCAAAAATAAATTAACTTGTCTTAACTCATATTAACTCGTGTGACTTTTATACAAAGTGACGTAACTTTTCTTTTAATTACATTTATCAATGGGATGCGGCAATACTGTCACTACAAAATAGGCTAGCACCTTGCATGGCAGCTCTGCCGTCATTGGTGTGTGAATGGGTTAATGAGACGCAGTTTGAATACCGCTAAGGTTAAAAAGGCTCTATATAAGTGCAGACCATTTACCATTTACAATCTTATTAAAAATAAAAAATAATATATAATAGACCAACTCCCAGTCAGCATGTGGCCAAGTGACGTGGCTTGCGATATCTCATCCATTAGAGGCAACATCTCGCAACAACACCATGATGTGCATAGTTTACAGTTAGTGGTGGTTCGGGACAATATTTAATGAAAATTTAGACAAATTTGAGCAATCCCAACTCTAATTCTAGCTGAAGGTTGTAGGATGTTAAGGGGTGTTTCAGTGCCACTCACATGTGCATATCAAATATTCAAGGAATAAATTAATTTTTTAAACACTGAAGGAAAACAAAGTCACCCCCAATCTCATTTATTCCTTTTTAAATAGAAAATGAAAATGGTCAACACGAAATGAGTTTGTATCTGCTTATTTTATTTATCAGTGTTAAAACCAATAAAGGAAAAAACAACACATTTTTAGTTTTTCATTTTTGGGTTCAAAAAGAAAAAGGAATGGACACAAAATATATACATATATATACTTCACACAGAAAAGGTTAGTAAGCTATTTTATCAACCTAAAGAATATTGTTTACGTCACGTGGCTATACTTTTGAAACGGTGAGTATTTTTGAATGTTTATGGATGTGTAGCTAACATAAAGTGCTTTTATAAAATTATAAGCTTCACGTAACTGCCTTTGAACTCTCAACTCTATAATTATCCTCATTAGCTTTCATTGTAAGTGCCTAACTGTTACCTTGATTCTTTTTCTTTTTTTTTTTTTTAAAGAAAAGTAAGGATGGGGCCTGGGTAGCTCAGCGAGTATTGACCCTGACTACCACCCCTGGAGTCACGAGTTTGAATCCAGGGTGTGTTGAGTGACTCCAGCCAGGTCTCCTAAAGCAACCAAATTGGCCCGGTTGCTAGGGATGTTAGAGTCACATGGGGTAACCTCCTCGTGGTCGCGATTAGGGGTTCACGCTCTCAATGGGGCACGTGGTAAGTTGTGCATGGATCGTGGAGAGTGGCATGAGGTGTCATGCACAGCGAGCCACATGATAAGATGCGCGGATTGACGTTCTCAGAAGCGGATGCAACGGGGACTTGTCCTCCGCCCCTCGGATTGAGGTGAGTAACCGCACCACCACGAGGACCTACTAAGTAGTGGAAACTGGGCATTCCAAATTGGGAGAAAAAAATGGGATAACATTTTAATAAAAAAATAAGAAAAAGAAAAGGAGGGACAATTAGAATAGGGTAATCAGCATTGCGCCACAAATGCTTTAGACTGAGCTTAACTTGTCTTGAACCCGAAATATTCCTTTAATAACTGGAATCATGAAGTGAAATCAGAACCAGGATCGTTAAATTCCTTAAGATTCCCATCCATACTCATGAGCCATGCAGTACTGTTTTGCATGAATCGCACATAAACGGCAAAATTTAGTTTAGCTTAATAGCATAGTCATAATGTTGACAAGAAATAATGGCCAATGCACACTCCTTGCAAGCCTCCTTCCTTCCACAGTAAAACTAGCTTCAAATAGTCTAGTGCTGATTGATTCACACACATCAGAGAGCAGGTTTATTGCTAATTGCATTGCCTTTCCCCTTAAGCGTGAGCATAAGATTAGCACTAAAGCTCTGGAGGTACAGGAACACTTGGAGCACTTCATTTGCCTCCGGCTTGTAAAAATGTGCCAGTGCGCAAGTGTGATATTTTAATTGCCGTTATGTCATATCTGCTATATTGGCAACAACTGGTTATCAGCCTCGAAATGCATGCAACTCCATACCTTTAGCACATTTAAACGAGCTGCGGCATGCATCTTTAATAAAACTTGTAACCAAAGATATTCCATTTTCAAAGGTAGCTTGATAAGCACGCGCATAATTAAGCCGTTACCCTTCTGTACCCGTAATGTGCGGCGGTGCTGAATGCCATGTTTGGAAAAGGACAGGTCCATATATCAACAAGAACATGACAAACGTCCTCCCAAGGAAACATTTACATCTTTAGCTGAGGCCATTGTTTTGCCCCTCACTGCACACGGTCCTATTAATGCTTATGTCATCAGGGCTCTTCAGGATCCATTTCATGAGTGCCAGCTTTGCTTTTATGGTTACTTGAAGGAGTCAGGAGGCATTAGCCTACATACAGCTAACGCCTGTGCTCAATAATGTGGGCGTTTGTACACTTAGGTCAATGTCATTATATCAAAAATGTCAGTGAGGATGCTAAGTAGAAACTACTTAGGTTTTTTGTTTGTTGATTTTCGTTTTTTCAATATCATGCAAGAACTTTAGGCCAGAAACATTATACGTTATTCAGTGTCCCGCTTAGGACGGGGTACAAATATCGTTTTTCCAATGCATATAAGACCAAATTTCACCTTATGGGACTAAAAATGTCTGTGATCAGCAACTCTGTTCAGATTGTTCAGATTTTTGTTCTGTGTTCAGATTTTCCTCACCAGTGATTGAGTAGTAAATTGGCAAAGAAGTTCAGCATTGTTTCACTGCGTGTTGAGAGTTAATTTTGATTTGACTCATTCCGTGTAATATGTGTCCAATGACAAGATCCACACAGAGTTTCTTAACAGTTTTATTAAAAACAAGTAAAAAATTATTTATAATTCTAATCACAGATGAGTTAAAGAAGCCATTCGAGTCCTCTCTTGTTTATATGCACTCATTTACAGAACTGCCAGTTTTATTAAAGGGACAGTACGATTTTTATCATGTTATATATAATATATGCAATATGAAATCAAATTTACTGGTGGAACACATGGATTTGTACTTGAACTGAAATGTGACCAATATGATGAAAAACAAATGAATATTTTCGTAATGTACCTAGTTAGAAGGTCCCCTGTATAATTAACAGCATTAGCTGGGAGAGAAGTTCTATCGGGAAGACACGCAGGCTTGAGTGAGGTTTAAGATGCCATTTATTTGATTAATGTAGAACAGAAAAGTAATGTCTCTCTTTGGCGTAGGCCCCGTCTGGCGGTCCGAGGAAGTTGTACTCGGAACGTCATATCCTGCCAGAGATAGGAGGCAGGGGCGAGGAGCCAACTGGTGGTGGTGGGGTGGTGGAGGTTGCCGTGTTAGCACACTGAAACAGCAATGTGATAGATTGTGAGCAGACTTATAAAGCAATGGCTTACCTGCGATTGGCTAGGAATTACCCAGCTAATGGTGTGATGATATACAGCTGCTAGTCTTCCCGCTAGAACTACGCTGCGCTCACATTTCTTTCATATGTAAGCAAAATGGCCGTTATAACTGAATGAATAAATATCCAATTAGAATCGAATCGAGAGATTGTGGAAAACTTTTATCAAAACCCAGCCCCAGTCCCTCCCCAAACTCACGCTATTGGTTGAGCCAATGTTGCTGTTTCGGGCTGAACGAGATACTCAAACAAAAAGAGGGATGTTTTGATACTGCCACAGTAGCTGAAATATCAGAGAATATCCTCATAGCAAGTAATTTATTACACTAAACAAAAGAGCCACAGTGACTATTTTGTGCCAATTTCCCCCAGAAGTGATGTTTTTGTTCTCTTGAACACATGGGAGAAATTTATTTATTTTTTTTTTTTTATTTCTTTTGTGACTATCCTGATTTTTCACATAAATTACATTTGTATCTTGGATGTAAAAATAGCTATTGTTACACTTTTATGTGAAACCAACTTAAATCAGTGCTGTTGTAGTAGTCACTAAACACATGAAGTGAATCTAATTTTGCTTTTTCTTCAAGAACTTGTGTGGTAAACTTTAGAAACATCTTTTAAAACGCTTCTCACATCCTGTTAAGTGTCCTTAGCAACATTGAGGCTAAACACTATGTTGTCTGGCTCTTGCATCTCCTCCGGTGTGTATGCCTAAGACTACGTGTGAATGTGTGTGTGTCTCCAAGCCTCC
Source organism: Moxostoma hubbsi (assembly GCA_032164185.1). Classification (NCBI taxonomy): domain Eukaryota; kingdom Metazoa; phylum Chordata; class Actinopteri; order Cypriniformes; family Catostomidae; genus Moxostoma; species Moxostoma hubbsi. The sequence continues at coordinate 49,460,925 of JAVLUX010000006.1, forward strand.
TGCAGATGAGATGTGGGTTATTTTTAGGCGCTGCCTGGCGAGGCTGTAAATGGGAGGCAGGGTGAGTGGTGAGGGCCACTGCTGATGAGATCACGCATGGCCCCATCATCCCCCCCCCCCCCCCCCCCCCCCCCCCATCGATCGACTATGGCCTGAAGGGGGATTATGTCTCAGGGTACCGCCAGTTGGCCAGTCCCTTCCTGAATCAAAGCATTGGCAGGTGGTCATTTGTGTTGCCCCCCTCTTCCCTCAGCCTAAGTCTTACATTACAGATCAATGACTGATCAGAGAGCAGTCTGGATGAGTTTCACTTCTAAGCTCATCCGTCAGGAGGGTGTCATCAGAGTAAGTAGACAGCAGGAGTCGGTGTGTATATAACAGCGCATGGTCTTTCAAATAGCCTTTTGGAAGGGTGTCTTTGTGATATCCGACTACAAATCAACTAGCATGTGTGCTGCCAGGTGTGTACCGATGATTAGGTATGTGCGGAATGGCATACTACAATACTACCCGTACTATGTTTGTACTATGTATACTGTGCACAGTATTCACATTTTCTGTACACATGGAATAGCCGGATGACCCACTGCATTTGTTAAGTACTCTATGACTGCTAATCATCTTAAATTTACTCTGAATATTAATATTCAGTATGACCTTCTAAAACTACTATATTTGACAAATGAACCGATATCAGCAGCGAACTCCCTTACTCATTAGTGAATACGGCTGCTAAAAAATGTATACATTTTTATATAGATAAAAAGAATACTGTACCAAAATTGTATTCAAATGTAAACAATGCGCAAATCATCATCACATTTGGCGTTAGAAATAAGATCCAAAGCTGCACATGTAGAACTGAACACTGGGCACATAAAACACGATGACTTTAAGAATCATGCTGCCCCCTATCGACATAGGGGGCGTTCAATCAAACTTGTTTGTATATCTAAAAGCCTGTCTGCTGCAACAATAGTGACAACAGAACCCAACACAACTGCACACAAAACAGAGAATAGAACTTACTAAACATGTCTGAAGAGTTTGTAGTTGAGTTGATGCATTTCTATGCTCAGCCTTTTTTTTTTTTTGTATATGAAGAACTCTGATGGCAAACAACACGCAATAAAAGGTATATTTTCTATGGTAATCAGAGTTTTTGTCCTAACCAGCTGCGATGAGCGATGGGACATTCTGTCAATTGTTTGTTTTAAATTTTTCGGCATCGTGCGAGTAACTCCTCCTGGTGTGAACTGGCAACGGTCCAAAAACTTTTTTAAAAAAAATAAGGCTGGGCATAGAAATGCATAAATTCTTCGACTATAAACTCTTCAGACTTGTTTAGTAAGTCCTGTTTTCTATTTTGTGTGCAGCTTTGTTGTGTTCTGTTGTCACTGTTGCTGTGTTGGACCTGTTTTTAGATAAACAAACAAGTTTTTGCTTGAATGCCCCAATGTTGCGAGGAGGATGCGTGAACTGTTGCTCTCGTGCCCTATCATGAACATGCATAGTCAGTGAACATTTTCAGTAGAACAGTAGATTTACAAGTTAACACTTGAAAATCAACTTATTCAATATAGAAAGACTTAGTACTTAATAATTTCTGCTGTATTTACTTCAACACAAAATGTCTTTTTTAGTTTACTGTTGTAGTATGGTGTTTACTACAAATATCTAAATATCCTTCAAACAAGATACATGTACTTGAAAAACAAAATTACAAAAAATCCTAAATGGCAAATAAAAAAATTGCATATCAATTTATTTTGTTTTAAGGATGTTTAGATATTTTTACTGGAGAACAAGACAAAAATGCTAAGTAAAAAATGACTTTTAACAGTGCAGATAATTACTATTTTTCCATTCAGAACACAGCCAGTGTCTCTTTAGTGCATTTAAGTGCACATGCTCTTGAATGGAGGCTGATATGAAACCATCAAGTGCCCCTGCAAACAATTCTTCCATTCTTGAAATTGGAAAAACCCACTGAACTCCATCCGCAGAGAAACAGATAATTCTCTTCAAGCACATTTTCTTTCGAAGCTTTTGACAAATGCTCCAGGATGGCGATCAACTACCTGACCTGACAAATAACCTGTTATTCTGTTTTCAGAGAGCTTGTTGCCATCCAACACCACCGCCGCCGGCTGTAAGCTAGGAGCAGCCGATGCTAAATCATCTCCCAAAAATTAATAGAGCATTTCTCTGTCAACTCGCTTAACAGCTGTTTGCATTCGATTTGGATGGCTGTGCTGCGTTTCTTCTACGGGCTCCTCATTCATTTTTATAACCAGCTTGTTTTATTAGCTTTGCGCTCTGTCTGCTGGAGGGAGGTAGCATTTCGATGTTAATTGGCGCACAGCATGAAGGTATTCCCGCTGAGCGCCAAGGCGCAAGGGGAAAATTGTATGGGGTATCTCCAACTCGTTTCTCAGATCTGATTATTCTTTATTAAAGGAATAGTTCACCAAAAATGAAAATCCTGTCATCATTTACTCACCCTCATGTCGTTTCAAATCCATATGACTTTTTGAATGCTTTCGAAGAAGGTTTTGTTCTTTTATTTCCATGCAGATACAAAAAAATGGCTTTTATGCTTTAAAAAGGACACAAAAGCACCATAGCAGTACCTTCAATTTAGTCCTTACGCCATGTGCGTTATATATGCAAGTCTCCTGAAGCCATGCAATGGCTTTTTGTAAGAAAACAGACTGAAATTTAAGCCAGCATTCAAAATCCTGACATCTGTCTTGGCTCTCATTGGTGTTATCATGAGAGGCATAATAACGTCCGATTTGAGAGCAAATTCTTTTCAAATTCAGTTCTTTTGAGTTGGATCTTTTCAGCGAATCGGTTGATCCTGTTTACAAAATTCGTCTGAATGATTTGTTCACGAATTGGACTGATCCGTTTCTCAACATATTTAGATGTGTAGCTGTAGTTGAGTCACAGAGGGGGTATTTATGTTGTTTGCATCCTGTTCAACTAATGGGTTAAATACACTCGCACATCACCTAGGTTTTTTGGATTATGCACACAATGCCAAGGTCAGTTGTGGTCTGATGAACATGTATACCTGTTGGACGAATGCAAGCTTCAATCACATTATTTAGGTCTGTTAGTCTGAGTTTGCAAACATTGGACGAATGCCATTTCAGTCAAACTAGAGCATTTAAAATACATTTTAAAAAGACGAAATATAGTTTTAGTCAAAGTTTTAAAGGGCATGTTAATGTACTGACTGACACCAGTGCTGGACTGGCAATCTGGCATACCGGGCATTATCCCGGTGGGCCGACGCACTTTGAGGCCGATCATGGGCGGACCGACCAGCGGGAGAACCGAGCAGGCAGGTGGTGCGTCCGCGAAACGTGCCGAATGGGCTGCGATAAGCAAAAACGAGCGCCTCGTTATGCATAACGGACCACAAGATGGCGCCGCGATATGCAGAAAAGGACAGCGAACAATTTGGAATAAAATGAGGTTGAGTAAATAACAACAGATATTTCATTTTAATATCTTTTTTAAATTGAGAGCAATAGCCAATCTTGTAGTGCTCTCACCCATTGCTCAGTTTATGTCAGATATATGACGGTGAAACGCTGCTATAATGGCTTAAATTGCTAGAAGGCGTGCTGTGATAGAAGAGGATGTGACATGTTGTCACAGGTGCACAGATGCAGAAAAGATCATTGAGCAGCTGGTTCGACTACAAGAGACAGACGTGTCAACATGGCGGCCATAACGACTGATCCCAAGCCAGGTTCGTTACTTTACAGATGATAGATTGCCGCCAAACCCCACGGCAAGGAACAGGTCACAAATCAGCAGCAATGGACGGGCTTCTAAAAAAGGGCTCCTATGTGACTGACAGTGAAGGGCCACGCATTTCTCACTCTCATATTCTCGGCTGCGTTCACTGCAGGGCACATCACAGATGACTTACTTTATCAGTTCAAACCTCACAATGTTTGACAGTCGCTCACTCCACGACGTGGTGCGAAATGTCAATAGGGGGTCTTCACTAGCTTGGTTCCTTCACCTAGTGACAGTATATACTGTTATATCTACAAGCAGTGTAAGATCTGGCATGATGTTGTTATTTATTTATTTATTTATTTTTCACTTTGCTTTCTATTCTTTGGAGCTGTTGTTGGTTTGTTTTTTTGCAAAAAGCCATTTGAGGTATGTGTGTTAAAGTGATTACACCATGGTAAAAGGGATATTTCATCCCAAAATAGTTCATCTGTCATCTTTTATATATAATATTATTATAATACATATTATGTATAAATACATATACATAGCATATGGCAATGGCTTCTTAATTGCCAATGTAACCCAGGTTGGATGGAGACTGACCTTGACTTGGAACTTGTGGTTTACAAAAGATCATGTGTGAGCCACACGGGGACTATGACATGAAATTCAAGCCATCTGTTGTCCTACTGAGCGATGTTCTGCCTTTTTGTTACCTATTTTATTTTATGGTCAAACTGGGGTGTCAAACTGTGATCTTTTTTGATTTGTAAATTAAACTTCCAAATTGAGACTCACAAATCCACCAAAAAGCATTTATTGCATCAAGAGATTGACTGCTAATCATCTTGATATTTGTATCGTTATTCACAATGGTCTACTTCATTGGTGCTAAAAAATATTTTTTACCATTTAAATAGCAAAACAAATGGCAGAAATAATAAATAATAATACATTTTGAATGTCCATAATAATAATAGTAATAATAATAATGATATAATGTATAGTATTAGTATAAATATGATTAATATAACAAGCTTAATAGTAAGACACAAACTAAAACAAAGATATTACAAAAATTGTATTTATAACCCTTTAGATCGGAACATAACTTTGCATAAATGTAATAGCAGAAATAATCTATAAAATATAATACTAATAATTATTTTAACCTCTTCAACTCAGAATCATTTTTAGGCTGCTGTCACCAATTTTCACACTCAAATTTAAAAACTCACCATTTACACATACTGTCGACTAACTAACATTTGAAACATTTTAAAGGTTTTAAACATTAAGAGGAGAGTAATTTTGTTTATAGGACAAATGGTTCAAAAGATACACACAAAAGAAAATGTAACATTTGGACTGGTAGTGGCTTTATGGAGTTCATCCTAGGGGTCCCAAATTTTCTATGGGGACTATTCATGACCACTACTATCAGTGTGCCAAATTTTATTATTTTCCTACAAATTGTCCTATGAGCTGCCATAGACTCTTTTAGTGTTTATAGGCTAGAGATTTAGCCTATAAAGTGGCTATTGTCGGGGGCCAAGCACATATGGTAAGATGGCCAAAATAATCCAATTTGTGGATGCTGTGGACATCTGTTTTGGTGTGACATTTTACCTGCTTTGAGCACAGTTGTTATTGTGCCCCTAGCATAACAAATGAATTAAACTCTGCAAGTAACCTCAGAGTGTTCCCTTGACCATGTGTACAAATTTTGTTAAATTTGAAAATTGTGCTCAGAGGATACAGGGTAATTAGTCATTATAGGCCATGGCCAAAGCATATTTGCTTATATCTTTGGAATGATTTGACGCATCAAAATCATTTTGATAAAATTTTGTCAGGAGGGTCTGTAGATGATATATACCAAGTTTTGTGAGAATCGGGAAACAGACTAGGACGAGTTCGAAAAAGTAGGATTTTGGAATAAATTGTTAAAAAAATGTCTTGCAGAAATGGAAATTCAAGTGATTAAATCATTGTGGGGCTTTGTTGGATTCAGAGAAGCTATAAATTTGTATTGTAGCCTATACGGTTCTGGAGTTATGAGTAAAAATGCAAATTAGCTAATTGAACTTTGTTGCGCAAATGGCTTTAAATTTATGACAGTTTTTAGTTGTAGCGCCCCCTAGGGGTTAAATTGTGTGAAAATTTGCTAACATCTTCTAAACTTGTACTGTGTTTGGTTACATTTGAGTGTGCGTTGAGTAGATATTTATCAATTACTCATCGCATTGAACCGAAGGAACTGTATCGTTAATGTCTTTGATTTGACAAACCGAAATTTTTTTTGATACATTTTTGTCAGGGGGGTCTGTAGATAATGTATGCCAAATTCTGAGATTTACATTTTGTATGGCTTGACTCAACTCAAGGAATCAAGGGGAAAATATTTTTTGATTCTAGCCCTTACGGTTGCAGAGATATGAGTCAAAATGTAAAAGTGTTTATTACAGCACCACCTACAGTCAGAGGGGGGGGGGGGGGGTATGAGATCATCCTGCCAAGTGGTTTCTGACAGCCTGACACTTTTAGAGCAGAAAAAAAATCAGTACAATTACAATAGGGTTCCAGCAGATTTGCTGCTTGACCCCCTAAATATAGCTGCAAGCAGCCATTCCGGGGCCAAGCACCAGCATGATTTGAACTGGTGGTGGCACTATAGAGTATGACCTACAGACCCTAAATTTGGTATGGGGGCTATTCATGCCCACCCCTATCAGTGTGCCAAATTTCATCGCTTTCTATGTATGGTTCATAGGGCTGCCATAGACTACCATCCAGAATAATAATAATAATTGCACTAATGGATACAATAGGGGCTACAGCCTTCAGTGCTTGGCCCCTAAATACCTGTACAACAAGTTATCTTGCTGATTATCTCTATTGTAAATGCTATGAACATGTTTGGCATCCTGCTGCACCTAATTCAGGCTTCTTAATGCAACCCAGACTCTGCAGAGGATGCTTTGAATTTGCTGGCATTTTAAGTAACAATATTCCTTGAATGTCACTACCTCAGGGCCTGCTGAAGGAGGGGCGGTGAGAAAAAAAACATTGAAAGTGATAAGAAAAATTGTGGTCGTCTGGTCTCTCTCTCCTCAACTACCCATGTCCCAAATAATTCACCTTCAAAATGATCTGCCCTTTTCTCCGACACACAAATGCACATGCGTGCAGTCTGTCCCTCGCACCCTGTCTGCCCTCTCTCGATATGACACAAGCTCACGCAAACTCTCCTCGAACCTTGTCTGCCCCTGTTCCTGTCATATATGTGACGGGTGACACGCCTGACCATTGAACCCCCAATAGCACACTAGAAAATCAACGTCCTCCATGTTGGTGTGTGTCCAAAGGGCCCATACAGAGTGCACCGCTGCCAGCATGCTGAGATGAGGCTTTCAAATGTCATTGGTTGAAATGCGATTTAGCTGGGAAATATACACAGATATACACACACCCATCAGCAGTATCGTTGCATGTAGAGTCTGTTTGTACTGCTTCATTTAAGTGACAAATTAGCCATCAATTCAGGCGCAGTGTGAGAAACTATTTTCTCAAGGAGACAAAGGCAACAGATTTTAAGAAGTGCAAATATTTGTTTTCATATTTGTGTGCATTAAAGATTAGTGTGTGCTACATTTTTTAGGAGAATTTTTTCAATTTGCTTTTCGGGTTTTGATTGTCTTCATTGTCCATGGCATGATAAAGCCAAGAAAGAAAGCCAATTGAAGTTTTTAGTTCTAACCAGGCGCGACCACTACAAGCGATAGGTCGTTTCTTGGTCGTTTATTTTCTTTCTGTGGCGTCTGTTAAATCTCATTAGCCCTAAATTCCACTCCTCTTAACTTTAATACTGCCTTCATGTGCTATCGGAATTATCATAGTAAGTCCTACATTGTTGTAACAAAGTCTTTAGTTTGGGCAATGGAGGAGTCGTGAGACAACGAATCAGGCTCAAGGTCAGTTCTTTTATTTAGAATTTCTTTTCCAAAGTAACAACGGTAACCGTCGTTATCAAGAAGTTTAAAGAAAATGTTGCACACTCTGGCTGCTGTGGCGTGGCTCTTAAGTCTCCCTCCGCCATCACTATAACGAAAGTCAGGTGTTAAAGATCATTGTGAACCAGGTGACGAGCCTTACCACTCTCTCTCTCCCGCAGACTGACACATGACCACGAAATACGTTCAGGTTGTACTGTGTAAACGTACAATATGCATCATATGGTTGCTGATATACGTAAATGTTAATGACCGAAACTGCAAGCGATAACAAATACCTATATTTAATCGGAAACTCAAATTATGAGTTTCCTAGTCGTAATTACTACTTGAATGGTCGTTCATGTTCAACTTCCAAATAGGAAACTCGTATTTATGATAATTCCGATAGCACGTGAAGGCAGCAAAAACATCAAACATGTTCTCCTCAACCAGGAAATCAATAACGTCTAGGGATCTTACTCGACAATGGGTTTTTATATTCAAAAACAGTTAGACAAACTTTAAAAGTTTGACTATTTTTAACTTGATACTCTTAAAAACACAACACTTGGAAAACGCAACGCCAAAATTAATCCGTCTGCATAGATAATGCTGTAGCAGTGGGGCTTTAAAGCGGTCAAAGATGCAATATTTCAGAGAGCGTATTTCCATGCAAGCTAACTTCTAACACTTTAACTCAATGTACCTGCCGGCAGGTCCAAAGTGATTTGCTGTATTGTGAAAAAAGTTTTTGTTTAAAACGTCCCTGTATACATACGTTAGGCATATGAGGTATCATTTGAAAGCTTAGAATCTGAACTTTTCAGAGATAACCACTTCTGCATTTATGTTACATAAAATAAAAACACAATAAGGCTACAAAACATTTACGTTGGAAATTAGCGCCCCCGAAAGGTAATGGGGTAGAACTATTTATATGAAAATAAAATTATTTCACGTTGCACCTATATGGACAAGTCATATATCACATGAAAGGTCTCATTCTCAGAAATTTGGCTGTACAGTTATTTGTTGCCCTTATACCACATTTTTAAAGATTTTCAAAAGAATCACAAAGTGAAATATGATTCCTGTAAGTCATACAGATGTCTCTTTTATGCTCCAAAAACTGCTCATGGAAGTCCCAAATAGCTAAAAACTTTATATATGCATTTATCTTAGGCAGTTGTCAAAAACAATAAAAAAATTGCCGTTTTTTACTTGTCTGTGAGGCTTGGCTGAATAATCCAATGTTATATCTTAGATATATGTTACATATTAGATATAATATGCCATCTAGCAGTAAAAGCATGTTAAGCAAATCTTTAGAAAAATATTTTACTATTGATGATAAAACTTTACATATCATTGCAAATGGTTCTCAGCTTTCTAATGATACCTAGTTTGAGCTTCTAGTCCACTCAGAGGCCGAAATATTCAATGAAGCAATGAGGGTGGTGCTTGAACTGAAAATTAGACTGAATGTCTATGGACAAGCACATTTTTGAGGGTGAAAATGCGCCACCTACATTTCAGATCTGTATATTGTGATGAAATGTGATACAGATTTTTATTTTTTTGTAGTGCTTACTGCCATCTAGTGGAATGAAATAAGACTTTTCAATGTGAGATAGAGAGAACAAAACCAGAATTGCATGTTTACAATTGCACGTATATATATAATATAATATATATATATATTATAATAATAATAATTTATTTATGACATGCAATCACAGGTGTGCATATATCAACTAGTTAACAATGATTCTTCAGCAATAATCTACATAGCCTATGAATTTTTGAAAGAGAATAAATCCGAATTGCAAACATTTGTTTTGAAATGTCTACGGTTAAAAGAGTAGCGTGTTGAGTGAAATGAGTATTTCAAATTATTCATTTGTAGGCACTGCAGTGACGTGACCCAAGATCTATATTTTCAAACTGTAGCATTTGTGTCAATGCCATGCATTCAGATGCGCTTAGATACTCCACAGAACTAAACGCTGAGTGATGTTTCAGGTAATATCAATTCAGCTATGCTCTGTTTACCTGACTCTCCCGAAACCTTCAAGTTCAGTGCTGACATTAAAATGCTTTTAATGCTAAGAAAACGGCAGACGCTCCTTTTATAAAATGACAAGCAAACAATATTGCCTAGCAACAGAAGCTGCACCGAACCGCCGTCATGTTTGGAGCCAGAGATTCAAGCGAGACATTTATAGCCAGAGGCCAGTTTGTCTGAGATGATAGGTTACTGTTTTTCTAACATTTTTAAAAGGTTTGGGTCATGTTATGGGAAACGTTTGAGATGATAAAAACTTGAAATAATATCTTGTATTATTGCTTCTTCTCAAATAAGTGTGGAGAAAAATGTCTAAGCTGAAATAAGGATTGGAACCTGCTGTCTAGAGGTCTTAGAGTCATTTTAAGTCCAATAATAATATTAGCTAATTTTTTCTTGCACCAAAGACAGTCGTAATTTATTCAATTACATTTTTTTTCATGACCACTTTCCACCCTCAATATGACACTTGGACTGTTTCTGCTACAGGACCTTTAAGACTTCTATATGTAAATGAGTTCTATTTTGATTGGCTAACCTCCATGTACCTGGTGTAGTTTACACTATCGTTTTTGAAGTGGGCCAAGTGGGCATTATATATATATATATATATATATATATATATCACATTAATGTGCTCATAGTTTTGACATCAAAATGAGCCATAATCTGAAACTATTTATTTGTGTCGTCTGAGAGACAGTTTGCAGATCGGATAGTATTTCTTTCTTCATGTGGCAAATTCATCAGTCTTAGCTTGCATCATATAACATACATATTGACAGCTGATTAATTGTCATCACGATGAATTGTAGCCTCCAACTAAGTTCTGGTAGTGTCTGAAATTTGCGCTACAGAAGTAAGAAAAGAAACCTTCAGAAAGACATAAATCCAAGTCTGATGGCTAACTCCCTCTGTGTCTCTCTCTTTTACTGTGAAGAGCCAGTTTTGCTCCACATAAAGTGCTCTAACAAGCAATCCAGGCCAGGTCTGTTTCTTCAGCTCCAGAGAGCTCCAGTCTAGCCTGTGTAATCAATCACAGTGTAACCATCTATTCCTGAAGACCTGCTGAAGCAAATGATATGCAGTAGTAATCTCAGTACCCAGTTAACGGTCCAGAAAGGGGCTACTCTAAAAAAAAAATCACATCGCAATGCTTTCCATGTTGCACTAATGAGGTAGTTTAGATTGAATCATTATCTTGCATCTAATTGCTTGTGTTTTTTAAAAGGATTGGACAATGGGTCAAAAACAAAAATTGGACCACTACTAGATAAAAATGATAATCTTTTATCAACTATTACATTTTCATTGTATCTGTTATAGTATTACGAGTATCATAAATTAGCGCAATGTGGAAAAAAGCTTGAACTTTACTATTTTATGACCGCAACGAAGAGGCATTTTTCATGAATTATGAGTGCATTACTAATTTGTGTAAGAATGTTTTTACAAATGAACTACTATTTATATAAGAATAAAAACCAGTAATGTGTGTTTGAGTAGTTTTATGTGGGATTTTGTCAAAATTCTCCCAAAAGTATATGGAACTTATAACATTAATTCATTTAGGTATTGATTCAGGTCTTAGTAAAGGTGATTTTCAGTTCACAGCATCAAAATGAGCTGTTATATGCAGTTCTTTTAACTTACACTAACGCTATGAGGTTTGTAATCGCTATCAAATGATGCTTTTCTCTTTTCAAGTGACTTTGGTAATGGCTTGTCTCAATTTTGATTGGCAGTTTGCACAGTTTTCAATCATATTACTTTTTAATTTAATTTAAATGTAATTTATTTTACAAAAAACTTCCCATGTAGTAATATTATCCATTCTGTTTATGAGAATATTTAGCCAAAAACCACAGCAAAAATCATGGCAATCTCCCATTTATTCCTATGGGGAGTTCTGCAGAGCTTGTCAGAGTGAGCGACCTTAACCGGGGGGGGGGGGGTTAACCCTCATGCATCAATTAACATTTGTTGCATTTTCAAAGACACATGTTCTAAACTAAAACACGTGCTAATTTCATGATGTTATATATATATCTTGCCTCTCTATATTCGAGAAGGGCAAAACCATTTGAAGAAATGTTCGGGGCAATAACAACTAAACCTAAATCTTTTTCCATAGACATGCTTGGAGTTGGAGCGCTATCTTCAGACAGAACCCAAGAGACTCTCTGATCTCTTTGACGAAGAACTAGATGGCTTTCTCACGCCCTCCTTCTTGAAGGAAGATGGTGATGAAGATCTATTTGACCCCCTCCTTCCCAGCCTTAACAACCCTCCCAGCCCCCCTCCTCCTCACCTCACTCCACGCAAGGAACCCCTTTCTTCCTCTTCCTCCACTTTGACTTCTCCAGACATTACCTTAGGGGTCAACGCCGCCCAGTTGAATGCTGTCACCTCGCTAACACCGCCCTCATCCCCGGAACTGGGCCGTCACCTCATCAAACCCACCCACACACTCAGTGCCTCGCCCGACGGGACCCTCACGCTAAAGTTAGTGGCCCGAAAGGTGGGTTTGAGTACCGCCAAGTTTGTGGCAGCCCAACCTGTTCCGCTCTCTCCACAAAATGGGAGCAGTGGTGCACAGAGTGACGGGGAACAGGGTGGCACCGTGGGAAATAGCGAGATGGCAGAGAACAAGAAGAGGGTCCATCGCTGCCAATTTAACGGGTGCCGGAAGGTCTACACCAAGAGCTCACACCTGAAGGCACATCAGAGGACACATACAGGTAAGCACTTACAATAGGCGATATATAAAATATTAACAATATAGCCTATTCGCAATGATGTTGTTGACAATATATATTTAAGGTGAAGCTTCTGGTATCTTCTGCACCACTAAACCGTATTAGAAAAATAATGACCATTTTCGAACATATTACCTTAAACACTCCATCGTCCTTAGTTGATCAGCAAACAGATAATCCCACCCTAAACTTGCATCATTGGTCAAGCCAATGTTGCTCTATTGGACTAGGGTGCGTTTTCCAAATATGGTCACAAGTTCCATCGTTACCAATATAGTTCAAAGATTTGGTGTTTCCCGAAACCGTAGTTCCAACGAACATTCGCAAACAGCATCGCAAAATTGTGTGGTTGGAACTAAAGCTCTTTACCTGTGGTTAGAACCATAGTTTCTTATTAGTTTGCTGAGTGGACATCATTTGACTTCACCGAGGCCTCTATATCTCTCATTTCATATATATTTTAATGCTGTCAAGACTTTGACCACGTTTACATGCATTTAATAAAACAACAATGTCCCAAGTGCAGCCTTTTAAGGGATTAAAGGCTGTTAAGATCAAGCGCTTTATCACATACAGTTTCTGTCGGAGAACACGGCTTTTTTGTGTTTATGTTAATGTATAAGTGCCATTAATATGTTTTTGAAGTGGGTGCATATGCATATGCTCAAGTGCGTCTGTAAGGGAACACCGAAGTCTAATATAAAGGGAATCTATTGCAGTGCATCTGTCGCATTAAAAAGTGCATGCAGTATTTGTGTCTTCAGCAGCTTTCTCGCATTCAATGGCTTTCTGGTGTAAATGAGCTATTAAAATGTAACATTTGCCGAAGTTATTACTCCACCCCATTAGAAACGTCATTAACGACAGTTCAACCAACGTGGTTCGAAAGATGGATGTATGACATAGTTACTATGGTTTCGGGAAACAGTCGTGACTAGCTAGTTAATTTCTGCAACGATGTATCATACTGTGGTGTTTTCGCAGTGAGTTGTATGGCAAACACATCCCTTGTTGGGACGCTCAAACAAACGGAGAAATGTTTTGAAAATGCCTCAGAACCACTAATGGCTTGTCTTTGCATATTCAATTATCAGAGAAAGTATATTTACATAATAAAACTACATACTTTGTGAATATCGCAATGATATTAACATGCTTTTGATTTTTTCCATTAATTGTCCTAAAGACCAAGTCATTTAAATTTTTTTTACTGTGTTACTGTAACACTGCTCAACACGCAGCCCTCGAGCGATCTTTTGCGTCCTGCGTTATGATATCATAATCAGAAATATATTTATGTAAATATGTAGTCATCATGACAACAGTATTTACAGGAAAAAATCTTTATGACTTGTCAATGAAGGATTTTTGGTGCTAATTTTGGAAATATCGCTCTTGTTTTTGAAAACGAGGGATGAGACAAAATTCTTTGGTGATCAATATTGTGCTACTAATACTGTCAATTGAACAAAACTTGTAATACACCTGAACCATTACTTTAATTGCAGTTTATTTGCTGCTTAAATAAACACTTTGCCTGCTGTTGTTGCAAAGACATGGAATATGTTCAGAAATACTTAGTTAAACCCCATTCATCATTAATTGTCTAAAACTAACTTTACACGATAAAGGACAAGCTGATGTAATTAATGATGCTTAGCCGTCACCATGGCAGCTTGTCTGTCCAACCCCCCCATGCACCCCCCCCCGCCCCCCCCCCCAGCTACAAATATTTTCTCAAGGTTGCAACAGTACTTCCTCAGCAAATTCGAATGGCACAGGAAACGGCCATAATTCTCTGTCTCTTCGATCTCAATCCAAAAGCACTCAGACTGCTGTCCCAAAGCTGTCGGCCGAGTGAATAACTGCCACATGATAGATGGACTGGCTGGGATGAGACATATTTGCCTGTATATTTCCCTACATCTGCCCTCGGCTGGTTTACACACCAGAGCAGTTCCCCAACCCACAAAACCCAAATATACAACATGCTAATAGTTCCCTCTGAAACTTTACACAGTATTTTAGGTGTTTATATTATTTCATGAGGACTGAGGGTCCAGAATGAACAAGATAAGACCACTGGCAAAGCATCGTTAAAATGTAGCAAACTACTGTTAAAATGGCTGTTAGAAAACAAGAAATCAAGTAAAAATGTATTGAGGATTATTCTTAAATACAATCAGATAAATTACTGAAAACAAGCCTTAAAGGAATAGTTCACCCAAAAATCTAAATTCATTCATTATTTACGCTCATGTAAATCCAAACGTATTTGCTGTTATTTTTTCTCCTGTGGAACACGAAAGGAGACATTTTTAAGAATCTTCATGCAGCTCTATTTTAAACAACAACAACGGTTCATGGTGACTAGAGGTCGACCAATATTGGATTTTGCCAATACTGATAACTAAGTTGCTGGGAAAGGCTGATAACCGATTAATCGGCCATAGTTTTTAAAATTGATTCATAGAATGAAAAAAAAAATCTCTTATTGTTTCTTTACTATGGAGGGCATTGTAATACGAAATGGTGGAAAAACTATCGGAAACTATCGCCATAAAATTTTGCCGATACCCAATAGTTTCAAAAAGCAACTATCGGCACCAATTAATCTGTAAACCGATATATCGGTTTACCCCTAACAGTGACCAAGTCTGTCAAGCTCCAGAAAGGACAAAAAAACACAAAAGTATTCCATGTCTACTAAATCAATGCAATACCTTGCTTCCAGCTTTGTTTGACGAATAGAGTGAAATTTAAGTCAAAAATGTTATATTTGATTTATTTTATCAAATAAGCTACAGCTTTTCGGTGTATAAAGGCTTACATTTCTGTCTGTTCCTCACATAAAGCTAAAGAATGTCTTCAGAAGACATGGAATATAACACACAGGTCATATTGACAACCTTTTTGTCGTTTTTGTAGCTTGACCGACATGTTCACTTTGAACTGTCCTTTAATGGAAATCGGCAGGGTAAAGATTTTTTATTTTTCCTCTTTTGTATTGCACAGAAAAAGAACAAAAATTCATGCATGGTTTGGAATGGCATGAGAGTGAGTAAATATAAACAGAATAAAAATTTTTGGGTGAAATATTACTTTTAGGGTATAGTTCACCCAAAAATGAAAATTCTCTCATTATTTACCCACCCTCATGACATCCCAGATGTGTATGACTTTATTTCTTTTGCAGAACACAAACAAAGATTTTTTTGGAAGAATATCTCAGCTCTTTAGCTCCATACAATGCAAGTGAATGGTGACCAGACCAAATTAGAATCTTCAAAAATCACATAAAGGCAGAATCAGATTAATCCATTTGACTCCAGTGGTTAAATCTATATCTTCAGAAGTGATATTATAGGTGTGGGTGAGAAACAGATCAATATTTATGTATATGTTTTTCTACAAATCTCCGCAGGTGGTGATATACACAAAGAATGCAAATCGGAAAAAAAAAAGTAGTAGTAGTATGTAAAAGTGAAAGTGAAGATTTATGAACAAAAGGACTTAATATTGATTTATTTCTCACCCACACCTATCATATTGCTTCTGAAGTTTAGATTTAACCACTGGAGTCTTTTGGATTACGTTAATGCTGATTTTTGGATATTTACATTTATTCATTTTACAGAAACTTTTATACTAAGCGACTTACTCATCTTAAGGAGACAGTGGTACGAAAAGTGGCATATTACAAAGTTTCATTAGCATCAGAATAGTAGCATTCAAAACAAATTCAAAAAGATGTGTTTTTAGCCATTTTCAGAAGAGTGATAGCAGAAAAAAGAAAATCATACACATCTGGGATGGCATGAGGGTGAGTAATTGAGTGAATTTAGATTTTTGGGTGAACAATCCCTTTCATTTATACTGCAGTTTGGCTACTCAGTGTTGTTTAAAACAAGACAAAGATACTGATAATTTTCTGTCAAATCAGTGTTTAAACATGCCCTGTTGATAGCTTGCTGCACTAATTCAAACTTTAAACTCATTATGCATTATTTATTAGCCATAATCTTTCTGAGCATTTTCTGTGTTGCCTTTATCCGACATTAACAAAAAGCAGAGAAGCCTTCTTAAAATCTGAATTCAAAACGATGCGTCAATTCATTTGCAATTAGCAAAATCCTATTTACAGGGCATTACTACCTCAATAAATTTCACGATTAAGATTTGTACAGGCAGCGTGAATGGAAATAACATTTCCCTCTGGAGCGTTTTATGAATGGTGTTTGGGATAGAGATAAGAGTGAGTTTGCAGGGGGAATCAGCTGAGTTATGGGAGGATAGAGTGGCGGCACTTGTTTCCACTTTGTCTCCCTTTCACAGTTCCATTATAACAAAGTCTGATTTGAAAAACTTGGAGAACGGTGATAGGCAGAAAATAGCTTTTTGCTTGGTGCGGCCAAGAACTCCTGAGATAATAATGAGAATACTGTCTCCAGTTTAACTGAGAAAATGTAATTAACTGAGACTCAGGCACCTGTAAGGCTGCTTGGAGTGTGTGTGTGTGTGTGTGTGTGTGTGTGTGTGTGTGTGTGTGTGTGTGTGTGTGTGTGTGTGTGTGTGTGTGTGTGTGTGTGTGGTAGGGGAAAGGTTGTGTGATGGGGGTGGGGAGTTGCCAGGCAACTGGTGTGTCTCCGATTGGGACTCTATAATTGGGAATGATTCTCTGGTCTTGGCGCTGGTTTCATCTTACACCAATAGTCTTGTCCGTGCACTCCCAATCCCATGAGAGCACACGCTCACACACACGCACACATATATCCTCTTGTACATACATGTATCATGTAACATCCCCGTTGCCAGGCAACTGTATCCTCCCCTGCCAGTAAGAGCCGTAATTGGCTGGTGGCACAGAGGGACAGACAATGCCAGCTTCACTGTTTGCCTCCTACGTTAGGCTCCTGCCTGGTTGCTAGGCAACAAAATCGAGCATCCATGCCTCCCTGACTTATAACTGGCTGGTGCTGCGGTCATAGTGAGGACAGGTCTAAACCTGTCCGGCTTAATGTGGCTAGTGTGTTAATGTGTGTGAAAAGTAATGCAATTTAGCACTCAAATTCTGATCTAAATTTAGATGTGATCCACAATTTATCAAGAAAGTGTGGTCAACATGCATAGATGCTAAGCATTTTAAAGGAATGTTCCAGGTTCAAAAGTTAAGCGCATTTGCAGCATAATGTTTATTACCACAAAAGATCATTTTGACCTCATCTACTTAAAAAAAGAAATCAAATAGAGTTGTCAGAATGAACATGTTAACAATTAAAAAAGTTTTAAACGTGTTAATTTTTCTTAATCACGATTTACGCATTTACCATTAATACAGTATATACACGGGTGTGAAGGGCATCCACCTGGAGTCGTTACATGGAAACACATGCCACAAACAGAAACACAACAGTGCCAGAACCCTACAAGCCTACAAGCTTAGAGTAAAATAGCAGAAAGTGGCGGTACTGTGGTAACATGCTCGTTGACCATTATGCTCACTTGTATGTCGTATGACTCGTATTATCGTTAAATAAAATGATCTCTGACAGCGCTTCCCTGTCAGTTATAAAATGATGGGGAAAGATACTCTTAGTGCAGAATGAGACATTTTTGTCTACAAATGCTTTTCATATGGAGTTCAAAGCGGTACTTGACATTGGCGTTGACGCTCTGACTCGAATCATGAACGCAGCTTCACGATTGCTGTTATAGAGTGGATAGCCACAGTCTACTGGCTGATTAATATTGTGGATGATGAGTTTTAAGATATTTAATTCGCATTGCAATAAACATGCAACCTATGTGGGGACTAGTTCTTTCAATTAGTCAAACTCCCACTTAGACTTAGAGAAGTCTAAATACATTTTTGTGGTAATCAACATTATGCCACAAATGCTGTCAATTGTGCTCAACTTGTATTGAGCCCAGAATGTTCCTTTAAGAAATGATTTAGGGATGTTTCCATTACATTGTTTGCTTTGTTTTAGGAAGACTACTAGTTATAATGTTAGAACTTGTGATTGTATGACAATCTGACTTGTTTTATCTATTTGAATGAAAAGCATAACCTTGTTTTGGAAGATTTGTGGATATGGCAAACAGTGCAGACAGGGCCAGCTGGTTGACAGTAAATGACGTTCCTCTCCCTTACACATTATTACTACTCCAATTATCACTTCTCCCACAGATCCAAATAAACTCTGCCTGCCCCCCACTTATACATTACATCCAGCACTGCTATTGAACAAGCTGCGAGACCCCTAACCCTCTCCCCCACTAAAAATACACAAACAAACCCCAGCACTCCTGCAAGGTGGCTTGCAACCACACCGAAAAAAGGCACCATCAAAAATGGGAACGCAATCTCTCCCATCTGTTAAATGCTGTGAAGATCTCATTGGAAACTCATGGAGTGCGAGTTCATTTGGGCCGACAGCTGTGCGCTCTAATGACAATAATGTATTTCATAAACTCCAATTGTGTCAACACTCCTCTGATAGGTTAATCAACTTAAAACAAATGAATTAGACGGCTGGCTGGACAGCGTCGTTGATTTCAGGGTCCCTTGGGAGAGAAAGTGTGTTTTAATAAGGGATGTGTGCTTGTTTGTGTGTCTGTATCAGGGGAGAAGCCGTACAAGTGCTCATGGGAAGGCTGCGAATGGCGGTTTGCGAGGAGCGACGAGTTGACAAGGCACTACCGCAAACACACCGGTGCCAAGCCTTTCAAGTGCAATCACTGCGACAGGTGAGACTCAAAACACTACATGATCACCTATGTGATGCCAACTAATGGTAATGACATGTCAAGTAGCGTGACAATACTTCATCTAAAATAAATATATATATATATATATATATATATATATATATATTTTTTTTTTTTTTTTTTTTTTTTATTATTTTTTTTTTTTTTAAAAAGCTGTGTTTTTTATATATATTACGTTTTTAAGACAATTTCCCCCAAAATTGTATCACATTTATAATTTGCAAGATATGATTTATGCCTTATGTAATCTCATACAAGCGCTGTACAGATATAAATTCATAAATACATCATACTGACCTCGGACGTCCCACCATTTTCACGTGTTTTTAAGCAAAGAGTTCTGTGGAGCAGAGGATGGGTTTCTGGTCACCCGTTTAGTCATGCTGTCTACTTTGTGGCCTTGTGTAGTTTTCACGACCAGATCAAAGATTTAAGGCTAGTCACTGAGTTAAAGATTTGATTATTGGCTGAATGTAATAAACATGAATCCATGAGAGAGGAGATCTTGCTACTAAATCAGTTGTACATGTAATATACAGTACGTAGACATTAGGCCTAATCTATGAATTAAGAATGTGGATATAAACATAAAATTATACAACCCAAACAAGACCAACATTGACTGATACACAAAGAACCGAAATGTAATACCTGCACTATCCAGAAATGAGAAATGTAACAGTTGGCTTTACTGTGGGAACAAAACTAGCGCTGTGTCAATTTACAAATGTACATGCACGCTAAACGGTGTTTACGCTGCATGGAGAGAGAAGGATTTACAGTTCAGTAGAATGACACTGTGGATTGATTGTGTTCCAACGTGTAGATTACGAACACGATTACGATGATATTGTGAACATGGAGTGTGCGGGGACTGTTAAAGGTTGCGCAAGATATGCAATCCCGCACCGAAAGTCATGAAGTGGTTTCTTTTTCTGTGCAATTTTCAACACATAGGCAATTAATGCTGCTAAGACACTTGGTAAAGACCGAGGACAGTTCTTGGAGAGCGTGCTCTGTGACGCGACTGTACCTTGGAGCATCCAGTATATAATGCAGTCGCATGACTTTGCGAGCAAAATATAATCGCACTCGCTCGTCTCCGAGTGCTTAGAAGGCTTTGTTCACTCCTTGTCATTTTTGTACTCTCTCGCTTGTTGTCTGCTTGCACTAACTTTATAAATGCAGCACTGGACTGATCAGGTAAGTGACAGTTCTAGCAACTGGCCCAAATGTCTTTCACACTGGGCCATCGGGCAGTCCTTATCGTCGAGCCTTGGGGAGTCTGATAAAAACCCTTTATTTGGGGTTTTTTTTTTTATCCATTGATTTCACTACATTTGCACCTCCCATTCACACCAGCAAGCCATTTTCTCCACTGAAAATGAGCATTTAGATAACACACTCCGATTTGCTTACTTTGGAAAATGATGATGTTAGAAAATTGACAATTTCGTTTTTAAGCAGAAATGGATTAGCATGGACATGGCCTAAATGTATCATATCTGATACTGCTAATAGAAGGGCTGGGTAAAAAATATTCATTTTCAAACGCAAAAATCTTTGTTTGAATGATCTTGATATCGATTCTTAAAAAGCAAGATCGATCTTTCAATTTATGTGGAAACCCCCTCTGCATTTTTTTTAATAGCGCCTGTCCAAGATGGCATCATAACTGAAAATTCTGAAAAAATCTGAAAGAGTGACTGTGATATCAGCTATTGCATAATTACTGGGTGCAACTTTAATTAAGGTTACGTCCAAACTAATATGTTTTCATTTGAAAATGCATTACTTTTTTTGCATTTAAGACTCATCCACACTGGAATAGCATTTTCCTTCACCTACACTTTCTGAAATGCTCACCATAATCTCATACTTTGCAAAACAATGACGTTAGGAAGCTGAAAGCAGAGTTTTCAAATAAAAACATTAGTGTAGATGTGGCCTAAGGCAGTGTTTCCCCAACCTTTTTTCTGCCACGGCACACTTTTTACAATTAAGCAAATCCCAAGGCACACTTCTATCCCACTGTCCCACATAACCATTGTTGATAGATTTCCTTTTCACAAACTTCCATGCTTTCCGTCCATTTTAGTTGTGTTTACTCGTAATGTTTGAAATTTGAAATGCAAAAAACGCAAGTCATGTAGGTACGCTGTATAATGAGATCACAGGTGGCAAGAGTGCTAATTGGGTAATGAATAAAGCAGCACATTTGCATCTTTTCTTATTTTTAGATTTGTTCTTGCAAATTCATTCTTGCAATGCCACAGCAAATAATTTTTTATTGATCTATTTATTTACATGGCTCCAGACTAACATTTAAGAGTGGTACCACCGGTGTCAAATTGGTCGCACCGGCCTGTCTGAAATAAAATGAGTTTTCTTTTACAGTTTCTTTCTTTATATCAGGGTCTTGATGATTAAAATACAGTCATCTGAAGACAAACGATATGCCCTTTACAATCAGAGGGTATTAGAAAATATTTTACACCAAAGGAAAGTTCCCTTGTATCCATAGTTTTAACTGGGGCATTTGCAGTAAGATCGTAGTAACCAAAAGTAAAACCATGATTAGCGGTAACCATAAAACAAATTATGGCATTTTTCATTAGATAAACACATCCATAAATTAAATTGTGTTCACTGTTGATATAAGTTCATGGTATATATTTTTTAATATCTGTGATGTGTGGATTGAAAGTCTTTTTATTGTGCAGATTTTTTCTTTATTCCTATTCAGTGCTGTTTAGAGTGTTGGGCCATTTAATACAATTTTAAACTGGTTTAATCAATGACACATTATGGACTTTCATAGAGGTTTTAAACAAATAATCAATGGCGAATTTGTGACCCAGCCAGTGCTTCTCGCAGTTCTGTTTATAGACCGGTCCACGTGTAAATGCATGTCTTTGCGCTGATCTGTCCATTGAGCAGCGCTGACTGATACCGGATAAAGCTGTTAATCACGATTAACGCATTTACTGTTAATATGGCATAAACACTGGTGTGAAGAGCAGAACTTTTGTAATGTGTCCACCTAGAGTCATTACACTGACTCTTCTACCAAGTAGAGCCTACAAGCTTGGCATAAAATAGCATAACGTGGCAGTCCCATTGACATTCTTTGGGCGGTACTGTTGTAATACTCTCCTATGATAGAGGTTGTTATCTCACTAAATGAAAGAATCTCTGAGAGCACTTCCCTGTCAGCTATAAAATGATGGAGAAAGGAGCTCTTAATGGCGCTATTTAATGTACAAAACAAGTCCAGATGTGACTTGTAAGGTGCATTTTAATTAACACAGAAGCAAGTCAAGTCTTAATTATCACCAAAACGCAGAAAGAGACGTTTTTATCTGGAAGCGCTTTTCATGGTGAGTTCAAAGCTTGACGCCGGCATTGACACACTAACACAAATCATGAACGCAGCTTCACGACTGCTGTAGGAAAGCAGATAGTCACAGCCTACCTGTAAATTTATACTGCAGAGGATGAAGGTTTACGAGATTAAATGTCCATTGCAATGAATATGCAACCTATGTGTGGACTAGTTCTTTCCATTTGTCAAACTCCCACTTACTCTTTTGGAAACGTTTAATGTTACTCGAATTGGTGCTATTTTAGTGCATTTCTTGTGAAAGGCTTTGTTTGGAAAATGATAATAAAGCATCATTTCCATCCTATGATGGAAATATTTGCATTTTGACAAGAAAATAAGAATATATAGTGTAAAATGTCAGCATTTCGCAATCTTTGATTAATCGCAATTAAAGAAAAAACAAATTATGTGATTAATCGCGATTCTAAAAAAAATTATTCGACTGACAGCACTAATGCAAACACATATCAGTGCTTGCTCAATAATAATAATAATAATAATAAATATCATCTTCATTTAGTTGTTCTTGTAGGGATTTGGGAATTCTTGATCTAAAAATTTGTCTAAAAATGTGATGAATATATTTGAATTTTCAAAATATATAAGATCGTCCACCTGTCACCTGTGCTTGGTGGGTGTAGTTGTATGATTAAAAAACATCTGCTATTCAAACAATGGATTCTCTATACAAGCCCAGGTCTCATAATTAAGCTTCCAAATTTAACATGATGAGTGACAGTTAATGTTGAACTCTTGACTTTTGGCAAATGTGGTTTTTGTCCACATAATATCAACATTTGGCATCCTTGCAAATGATCTTTGAAGAGATAATAATCATAATATATTTGTTATCAGCTTCTAATGTTAGTCAATGCCAGAGTATGATAATACGTTTTCTTGCGCCAACGGTCATAATTTAGTTTCACATGACCATTTTCCACCATGTCTCCCCCATATATGACCTTAAAATTGGTTTAACATCAAAATGTTTGGAACAAATCATTCTTACCGTTTTAAATAGAGGGTCTTTTGTGAGCTAGTGATCAAGTTTGAAGTGCTGAAATTTACATCAAACTCTTTCAAAAGATTGTATTTCCCAGAAAAATTGGATTTCTCCTCATATGATGAACCTTTTAAACACAAGAGCCTTACATGTTCCCCAAACTGGAAATTGCATTGTTTTGGGGTGTTGTTAACCATTTTGCTAGCAGAAAAAAAATTGCCTAAAGACAACTGAATTAATATAAGACACAAAAGCTATAATACATGCAAATTAATGCAAATACAAAATGTTACAATATACTTATTTAACAGCAATTTCTCACTGCTTACTGACTTGATATTAAACAAAGAAGGACTTTTTGTTATATAAAAGATTAAGTATACATTTTCATTTGGCTACAAAGCATAGCAAGTTTCCAATAGATCTGCTTTCTTCTTGAACATTTTCAATTTTGGGCACAGCGCCTGCAAGACAGTTGCCTCCTGGTATTGACCAAGAGCCTCCACCTCTGAAGTGAATCTTAACTCGTCTTCGCTTTGATGTATAAATAGGTCCTTCATGCCTGTTAGACTTCTCACTTCAAGCTCAGCCCCGCCCACTCCTGTTATCCTGGCTGCTCGTACACCTTGGGGAATCTATTCTGCCGTTGTCAAGGGAGGCCCAGATTACCATTACAATGATAGACTTGACGGGAACATCGGAGAACAGCATGCAGAGGGGCTCCATGCCCTGTCTGAACAGTAAATACAGTACAGCGAGGCAGTAGACCTCAAGCCCCGGCCCTCAGGCCTCTACTTAATCTGTCCTGACCATGTCCGGACCCCCTGTTAGGACAGAGGGGTAGAGGACTGGAGAAGGGTGGTGGTATACCAGCTGGTTTGATGCCTCCTGGCAGTGGCTTGATCTGCCATCTGTCCAACATTGCCAAAAAACACATACCTTGATTTCCCAATTCATGCCCCTCCCAGATGTACGTACAATTCCAGGACAGGTGAGACATAGCATTTAGCATATGTCTTAAGGCTAGGGTAAAATAAAAATAATATTTTTAATGTCAATAATATCAATAATATTTTGGTCAGCTTTAGTCTTGGTTCAGTTTGCATTTACTGTACATTGTTGTTGTTAGAACCCAGTCAACCTAAATAGCTATTATGTTGCATTATATTATGCAATAGTAAAATATTTGTATTATTTTAGCTTTTGCACATTATTTTAATGCTCTCCCACAAGCCCTTACTTCATATGGAAGACAGACCTTTGAGATTCTGTGTTTCTTCATTCTATAATCTCCTTAGAACCCACGTGAATGAACCCACTACAACAAATAAGCGGTTAATCTTCACATACTCTTCAGAGTCCATGGTGCAGAGATGGTTGGTGTTTAATTGAATAAGACTCTCATTCCATTGGGGTGGTTGAGGAGTTTTCCCCAAAGTGCTTTGAGTGACTAGAAAAGTGCTATATAAATGTAAGGAATTATTATTTATCATTATTATTTCTTGATTTGGATGGCAAAATGTGATTGGAATTTAAACCCCACAATAATCATCTGATTGCGGTTATTTGATCTAACCACGGTTATTTGAGAGAAATAACCACATTCAGACAAGTATTTAATAATCACGACAGGCCTAGTCAAGATGGTCGTCCAACAACCAACTCATTAGGTTAGGTTTAAGGTTTGGGTTATAAAGGTAGGTTTTGCTGATTTAAAACTCAAAAGAGCATTAACCTGTTGAAGAGAAAATTGTACTCACTTTTAGCGCCACTCAGTGGACATTTCACCTCGGGACAAATCTTATAGTATAATTTAGCAAAAATGTTGCCCCAGTCACATAATAATCATGAGATCAGGCTGTTTTCGAAAGCATTACACCATTAAAATCATTCTAGGGGAAAAAAGTTTGCATTATTTAAGAATCTATTTTGATAGAAGATACAAGATCATCCTAATGAAATGTCACACAGATTGCCTTTGTATGTGATCAGTTTTTCATTTTTCTGTCTTCTTCAGGTGTTTCTCAAGATCAGACCATTTGGCACTGCACATGAAGAGGCACATCTGAGAAGAAAGAGGAGGAGAGGGAGGAAAAATGGCAAGGTGGAGGAAGAGACAGAGATGAGGTAGAAGGAGAGAAAGAGAGGGATTATGGGAAGGAGTCGGATACCATTCAGGCCATTCGCCCTGCCCACCAGAGAGAAGCCCCCATGAGGGACCGAAAGAGGGCCATAATCTTCACGGGCTGAGCTTTGATTAAAAACATTTGACTCTCGGTAATGGGCTGAGCCAACTAAAAGGACATCTGTGTTATCAACTACGAGAACTAGATTATAAATATGGATATAAGATGGTGATACAACAGCTTATGTCACTCAATGACGATAAGTTTTCCGTGGTATTTCCATAATACCCCCTAAAAAACATCTATGACACAA
The DNA here is from genome assembly GCA_032164185.1 of Moxostoma hubbsi. Lineage (NCBI taxonomy): Eukaryota > Metazoa > Chordata > Actinopteri > Cypriniformes > Catostomidae > Moxostoma > Moxostoma hubbsi. The sequence goes on from JAVLUX010000006.1 coordinate 49,487,104, forward strand.
TCCATTCAGTACAACTACTGCGTTCCTACATCTCAAAGGTCCAAATGTTATTGTCTGATAGTTAAGAGTACTTCTATCAGGAAGACTCGCAGACTTGAGTGAAATTCAAGATGACATTTATTTGATGAATATAAAACAGAAAAGTAATGTCTCACTTTGGTGTAAGCCCCATCTGGCAGTCTGAAGAAGTTGTACTCGGAACGTCATATCCTGCCAGATATAGGAGGTGGGGGCGAGGAGTCTACCCCCATGCAGGACGGGACTCAACTGGTGGTGGTGGGGTGGTGGAGGTTGCCGTGTTAGCACACTGAAACAGCAATGTGATAGATTTTGAGCAGACTTATAAAGCAATGGCTTACCTGCGATTGGCTGGGAATTACCCAGCTAATGGTGTGATGATGTACAGCTGCTAGTCTTCCCGCTAGAACTACGCTGTGCTGACATATCTTAAGCATACTGTCACAAACTGACAACAAAGTTATCATTGTACTTGATTTGATTTACTGCATCGCATGGGACATATCCTGAATTCATCTCCAGAGAACCTTTGGAGAGTTTCGTACCGAAATGACATCAATTCAAAGAGTAAGTGGATTTTGAATACACAATTTATTTGTTTTCCCATTTTGAGCAAGGATTATCTTTCCACTTTGATCCTGCCAAGCCACAGCCAAGATCTAAAGTGGGACATCTATTCTGAGACATCTGGATTTAAAAGGTGAGAGGCAACCAAGTGGAATCGCCCATGTCTTTTTCTCTGCTCAAATGTGAATCTGATTGGACGCAGTGGAGCAAACGTTCTTAACTTCTTGATAGATGGACAAATCTCTCTTTCTCATCCCTCCCTGGCAACCAACAGCTGCGCAGCGACACTTTGAGTCTTTTTATAATGGAAAAAAAAATTAAGGATGAGATCTTTGAATGGTGACTATGTTCTATAATTCATAATTTGCTTTTATCCTGTGGATGTGTACAAAATAGAAGAAGTAAAAAAAATGGACCAAAAATCTGCCATGTGCACAAGCAAAGAATATTGGATTCTACACTGGCACAGACAGCAAATGAGGTGGACTTAATTTCTAAATAAACGCAAACTTTTAGTGGCAAAAATAAATTTTGTAGTTGTTGCACATGTTTTGAGCATTCCTCAACATTATTTATGACCCATGTACCGTTATCCCATAAACTCTGGATTTCTTTCGGATTTCTAGGACTGAAATGAGCATGAAATATGAAAAGCATCATGGTTTGTCTTCAGATTTCACAGCAGAATATCAATGACTTCCAATTCAAACAAGGGGGCAGAGATATGCGATCACAAAGTTTAGATATTGTAAATGTATCAAAATATTTACTGGAAAAACCATCTGTACAAATATTTCCCATGTTATTTTGATTTGGGTGAAACCATTAGGAAACGTGTCCGTTGTTTGTTCCAAGAGTGAATATAGTTGTGCTGGTCCAACAGATGACATTTCACGTTTACGATACATCTACAGTACACTTTTATGAGTGATGGGGGAGGGTTTGGGGGGATTTGGTGTTTCCATTTTTTAAAATTTTTTTTTTGCATTTCTGTCTCCCTTGTGTTACTGGTTAAAATGGTTGTACAGTGTGATAAATGTATAGTAAAAGTGAAGTTTAAATAACAACGTACAATCAAGTAGGGTTGAAATGATTGTAGACGGCCCTGCAGATATGCAATCATCCTGACCACTCAACGGCCTGATCTGCTCAAGGTAGATCCCACTTTGTGGCTCATTCAGAATTATCTACAAAAATATATATATATATATATATATATATATATATATATATATATATACATATATATATATATATATATATATATATATATATATATATATATATTAGGGCTGTCGATTTAACGCATTAATTCAGTGCGATTATTTGATCAAATTAAATAAAAAATAAAAAAATGAACGCAATTAATTGCAATGCCCCGTATAAGGAAGATATATATATATAATTTTTTTATATTTAAAGATAACTATGTAGAATTATTTCATCATTATATATTGAATTAATGTCATATGAGGGGCTTTCTCAGCAAATATTTGTATATGCGATTAATGACGATTAATTAATCAGGTTACCATGTAATTAACTCTGTTAAAATGTTTCATCGTTTGACAGCCCTACTAATATATATATATATATATATATATATATATATATTTTTAATATATATATATATATATATATATATATATATATATATATATATACCCTTTTAAAAGGGTAGTTCACCCTAAAAATCCTATATTCATCCTAATATCATTCTAAACCTGTATGACTCTCTTTCTTAGAACACAAAGATTACGTTTGACATGTTTGACAAATCGAAAGAAACAAATAAGAAATTATATTTTCCATACAGGAAATAAAGCCTATTTTAAGGGTCATTGAGATTGCACATTTTACCCCCTGAATTTTACAACCGCAGTGTGAAAAAAGATGGTTATTATGATATTCTCATTGCCGCAACATGACAAAAAAGGTATATAATTTAAATTGTACAGTATTTATACATCATAATAGTACTCTATTGGTACTGCCTTTCATTTTCGCTAAAATAAAAATAAAACTGTTACGGTAATGAGACTCATTAAAAACAATGAGGAAAGTAAAATAAATGCCGTGCGCATTATGTTAATGAGAATTTGGAGGTAAAATGTGCTTAAGTGTCCTGAAAATAATGTTTCAAAGCAAAAAAAATTAATGGTCATAAATATAGGCTTCATTTTCCTTGTGCAAAATATAATTTGACATAATTCTGTATTGATTTGGGATTAAATATGGCCAGGACATTTTCCTGACAGGTTTCTTGAGAATCTGCAACTAATAGTGAACGGGGGAGGACTCTGTCAAGCTCCTACATTGACAAATAAAGCACCATAAAAGTAGTCCCTACGACTTGTGTTCTATATTCCAAGACTTCTGAAGACATACAATAGTTTTGTGTTTAACAGACTGAAAAATCTTGACTATCGTTAACGTCTGCATATATTCAAGTATTGTGCGCACAGAAGAAACTCTTACGAGTTGAGGGTGAGTATATTCTGGGAGTTTTATTTTTAGGTGTACTATTTCTTTAAGATCCAAGAAAGAAGAATTTTATTGGGTGTTGTGGTGTTATTTAATTGGTAGGTTTGTGGAAAGACTATGGGGTCGAACTGCGTACGATTGAACTTAAGAGGCACAGATTTACAGAGGTATAAAATGAGCACAAAAAACTCAGATTTGATTTATTAATTTTAATTATTTCATATACCCATGTCATGTTGTATATATCCACCAAGGCTGATGCTCATATTTAGGCCTGGGTTTTTTCAAAGACTTTAAAGTTTTATTTTACACAGCTGAAAATTTTCCATATTGCATTGAATTGAAGAATGGTTGGCTTCATAAATTATTACATATCCTGAGAATATTTTGCACATCTATAGATAAAATGACACCATTTGGATCATTTCACCCAAAATGGGCGATTGACAAGTATATTCAAGTCTTTGTCCAAGCTGTCAAGTCACCTGTCAGTATCACGTCTGTCTCACTTGTCTAACACAGACCAATGGGAGAGACGCCTGACAGAAATGTTGGATTGGTAATGAGAAAGGAATTGGGCTCTCCCGGCAGTGGCTGGCCCTGGTCACCCCCTCGATGGGTTGGAACGGAGTGGGACCACAGTGGAGTCGCATGGCACACTTGTGCTGACCGGGAGATCTTATCACAACTGTCCGACACAGTCAATTTCACCCATGTAGCCGGGTGTCAGCTTACGTCCCTCCCTGGCCACATTAGCTCCATGAAATATAACAAAAACACAAGGTCAACAGAATCCAGAGCAGACGTGCCAAGCCGCGCACATCCGGTGTCCTCAAGAGACTGTCATACAGGCTAAAATCTAGTGCATGAATCCTGATTTGAATGCATAGAGGATTTTAGGCTGCAATCTGAAATGTTATTGAAATATAACATTTTATAGTCTCAGTTATAATCTTCTAAATTTGTAGTTCAGGAAATGTAATACAAATATTATCATGGGCTATGCATACTTGGAAATAAGGCATCATTTTGTCCAACATTTTTGTGGAAGGATTGCAGCATTTCGGTGATGAGTCCAATTTGAAATATACAAGATGGAGAACACCGAAATTAAGTGCTTGCTTTTTTCAACCACAGACAATCTGTGGTTTGAGAATTATTGGAGGTCGTTCACAAAAAAATAGCAGATTTTCACCCTCCAAAAATGACTTTTATTCACGTTCATACAAATCAAAAGTAAAATAGTTACATTTTAATGATATTCGTTGTCCAGTATGATTAGATTGTGCGATAGTTTAACTGAAAGAGTGTTGTACTTGCAACGCAAAAGTATGGAGAACAAGTTCAGTGTCATAGAAGCACCACAAGATGATGTTTTTCAACTCATTTGCTTTTATGACACCACTGGTTAGGTTTAGGAGTAGGGTTAAGGGTAGGGACATCATTTTTGTTTTTTTAAACTCGATAGAGCATTCACTTTAAAAACCTCATCTGTTTTTCCTCTCGCATTTGTTTTACTGACACTAATGGTTAGGTGGACCCACTTTATATTAGGTGGCCTTAACTACTATGTACTTAACCATTTGATACAATTTACTTATTATGTACATACATGTTGTTGTATTGTAATTACTTTTAAAGTAGTTACATTTGTAGCTACACTGTTAAATTTACCCTTAACCCTAACCCAACCCTTACCCCAAAACCTGACTCTAACCCCTAATGGGCTTGGTGGACGTCTTTGACTGTTGTGTCGCAGCTCGCTGTTGTTTGCGAAAAAAAATGCAACTTTTAAAAATGGGATTTCGAGACACCTGCATTCTGCTGTATACATTGAACTGCATCTAGCTTTTTGGAGTGCAAGAACGTGTTTGGTTTGAACGACCCATTAGGCAGCTCTAAACACATTTGTTTCTTAAGAACTGGGAGATTCTTACGAAACCTGTCAAGCACATGTCCGGGTATATATGTCATCCCAAATACAAATCATTAGACTGATATCTAATGAGAATGACCATTAACAATAATGGAAGCTACACAAAAAACATCTGGACGCATTACAGTAATGATCATTTGGGGGTATTTCAGCCAAATGTGCTGAATTATCATAAAAATAATGTCACAATGCAAAAATGCTTAATACTCCTTAAAATAGTCTTCAAAATATACTTTCTCCTTTTTTTGATTTGGGAGGGAAATGTGACCTGAACACGTTCCAGTTGCTCAAAGGAGATAAAACGGTGTTCACGTTAAAAATCTTTGCATAAAGCTTTTCATACTGTTGCACCCCATGAATCGTGACAATGTTAACTCGTAGTTTTCCTCGAGGATTTTTGAGCATTTGTTCAATTTAAGTGGACCTCTTTTCTAAATTCATTCATTAAAATCTTCCAGCAGGACCAATTAGGGATGTTACCTTGGCAAAAACCAGCTAATGAGTTTGTCTTAATGGTCCCAGGAAGCCCCATAGAGGCTCTTTGTCTGCTATTTGGACTTGTTTTATGTGCAATGCCTTTAGTTCTAACACCTTCTGCGTTTTACCCACTTTAACTGCTTTTAAACAGCACCAACAACTCGCTGACCTCTTTGCTGTGGGATAATGCAATTACTTGTAATTACCGACACACACTTGCAGGTAAATTTGTACATTCTAAATTGTAAAGATCTGTAATGAGCTGAGACACGACTAAAAGTGCAGGGAATGCAAAATTAGGAGTAGAGGTCGACCGATGTTGGACTTTTAACTGTGGACGAGCCAAAAATATACAGACTCTTATTTTGAGACAATGGAGGAATACGGACAAAAAAAAATAAAAAATATTAGCATCTGTATGTGTTGATTTTTGCCGATAACCGATAGTTCCAAAAAGCAACTATCGGCACCGATTTATCTGTAAAACCGATATATCGGTCGACCTCTAATTAGAAGTTTGCCACAAAATACATGCAACATATTTTATATATTGTAAAATTATGATTAGTCAGTTTTACAGGTCTGTGCATTATTTTTGGATTGACGCATTAGTCTGTACATGCACATATTAGCAGCTAGTCACAATTTGCTCACTATAAATTATCGTGTTTTCATACCCTTCTACTGCTCAAAACGCTGTGCTAAAAGCTTTCAAATGGATGGTATGAAGCTGATAAACAGAGTGATTTCCGATGTCCGTTGCACTTGTAGTGTAGTGTTCTGGTTAAAGCCTTTTCTCCCCACATTTTCTGCTGTAAATGAACTCCGTTCTGATCCCTAGGCTTTTTGCGGACATTTCATGCTTTCCACTTTGGTCCTATATTTATGCTGTTTTTGATTTTGTTTTTGTTTTTTGCTGTAAAAAGTGTTTGCATATATTATTTGTATTATATGATGTTAGTATGACAATGTTCTTTATTAAGGAAAAAGGGAAAGAGTTTATTTTTATTACTGGTTTGTTTCATAATTCTTTTTTTAAATTGGTATTGTAATATATCTATGCAAGAACTGTTAAGTGAAGCATTTTTATTTAAGAATGTCATTATGTGTAATAAATGGTAGAATCTTATTGGTGTTGTGCCGTACTTTTTTATGTTGTTCATTTTCAGTCATTAATAAGTAACCTCATATTCATCATCATTTAATCACCCTCATGTCAACCCAGAAGAGTATGACTTTCTTTATTCTAAATAAAGATTATTTCAGCTCTGTAGGTCCGTACAATGCAAGTGAATGGTGGCCAGAATATTGAAGCTCCAAAAAGCACATAAAAGCAGCATAAATGTAATCCATACGACTCCAGTGCTTAAATCCATGTCTTCAGAAGTGATATGATAGGTGTGGGTGAGAAACAGATCAATATTTAAGTCCTTTACTATAAATCTCCCTTCACCTCCACATTTGTTTTCTTGCTCGTGCATATCGCCACCTACTGGTTGGGGCTGGTAAAAGGTGGAGATTTATATTAAAAAAGGGATAAAATATTTAACTTTTTCTCACCCACACCTATTATATCACATCTGAAGATATGGATTGAACCACTGGACTCATATGGATTGCTTTTATGCTGCTGTTTGTGTGTTTTTTGGACCTTCCAATTGCATAAAATGTACCTACAGAGCTGAGATATTCTTCTTAAAAACTTGACTTGTGTTCTGCAAGAAAAAGATAGTCATGCACATCTGGGATGGCATGAGGATGAGTAAATGATGAGAGAATTTTCATTTTTGGGTGAACTATTCCTTTAATCCACAACATTTAGTGTTATTATTAAGATTAGTAATAAACATCTTCCTCATTACTTTGCATCAGCGAAGAGAAAGAAATGCAAAATCTTCTTCAGAGTTACTTAAACAGTCTCTTTACTTTAATAAACTAATGGCTTCCTTGTAGCTATTTGATTCTTAATTACAAATTGAAGATGCTCATGAATAAATGTATGTCTCTTTCTCTTTTATGTCTGTCTCCATCTAGCCCTCTTTATCTCTCTTTCTCTCTCAGTCTCAATCCTTTACTGTTCTCTCCCGCTCGCTGTGTTGCAATTTGAAGGGTTGATAACCAAGTTGATGATTTCTCTCCCATTTATTAAGCCCGTGCCCGTTACAAACAGATAAAAGGGTAATTCAATAAATAATGGATAATTAGGGTGCAATTTAATTCAAGAAAATGGCCTCGCACAGAATATTAATTCTGCAAATGTATTCGCTATGGGTTATTCCCAAAAGGTTTCTCATCTATAACTAATGTTCATAATTGAAACGGGCACCCTCATCTTACGATTCATTCACTTGTATCTGTCTGACTTATTGCCTATCATTTTACAATTATACTGACACGATTGTTCATGTCTAGTGTGCTTTGGGGACTGGGAACCAATTTGCAATAGAGAACAATCCAGAGTACCACATTCCTTTAAGGGTGAATCTCACAAAACCTGTCAAGAAAATGTCATCTTTCACCCCAGGTTCAAAAGAAAGAGTATATAATATATATATATATATATACATAAATGTCAGAAATGCCTTGTTGATGAGAGAGGTCAACAGAGAATGGCCAGACTGGTTCAAGCTGACAGAAAGGCTACTGTAACTCAGATAACCGCTATGAACAATTGAAGTGAGCAGAATAGCATCTCAGAATGCACAAAACGTTGAACCTTGAAGTGGATGGGCTACAACAACAGAAGACCATGTTGGACACTTTATTAGGACCGTAGTGTACCCAATAAAGTGTTATGTGAGCATATATATTAAACAAAACAAAACAGAAACAGAAATATAAATACATGAATATGTTCATATGTCTTGACAGAAGCAAGAGACTAATAAAACAAACATTAAAAAAAACTATTTTATATGGTTTCACGGCTTTTTCTATTTTTGACTTTTGTCAACCATGTCAGACATTTATAATAACATTGAAAAAATAATATTACTTTAAAAATCACACAAAATCAAAGTCAGCCTTCATTCTGAAGGTCATCTTTCAATATTTCACCTGCTATGAGGACAACATGGTCACACAGGCTCTGGTAAGTGCTCTAGTTTTTCTATGCTAATCTTGAGGCACTCGCAATGAAAGTGAATGGGACCAAATTTTGGAGGGTTTAAAGGCAGAAATGTGAAGCTTTCAATTTTATAAAAGCACTTACATTAAGGGTGCTTTCACTGTAGCGCTTTTGGTGCGCACCCAGGTTCGAATGACGTCAAAGTTCATTTGGATGATGTGAACGCTGTTTCCCGAACTCGAGTGCAAACCTGCGAACCGCACCTGAGTCCGCTTGAAAAGGTGGTCTGGGGTACGGTTCATGTGAACACCAGCATGGCACGGTGCTGATATGAACACAATCGTATCAAATTCTGGAGGTGAACCGCTTGTGATGACGTTATATTTGTGTCTGCAGGCTCTTGATTGCATTTACTATGAATAATGGATTTCTCATTCTCATTTCTCATTGCCTTCAGAGAGCAGCTCACATACTTCATATATTTTGCAACGAATTCAATGTAGACAAACGCAAGTGTCGTTCTGTGCATATAAAGTTTTGGAAGTAAATCCAGAGAGATGAATACTTCAATAACAGTGAAGCTGATGTCTGAGTTGTAACCTAGTTACAGTGGTTAACAGCTGCTGCTTGTACGCAATCTTGATGACGCAGTCGTGGTTCGGACCCAAATAATATGATGTGAACAGTGACCGGCAGGGGCAGAGGCGAGGAAACAAACTCTGTTTCAGACCAAGCAATCGAACCAAGTGTGAAGGCACCTTAATTCTTCTGTTAAAACTATTGTAATATTTGGGCAGTAAAGTTGTTTAAATCACTGTTTTAGTGTTTATGGCGTTACATTGTCATGGCAATGAAGTTGTCAAATTGAATATAACTTTATACAGAAAAGGTTAGAAAGCAATGTTATCACACTTATATCATGTTAACACGCATCTTGTGGCTTACCGATTGGCCCCATTCACTTCCATTGTAAAGAAATGGAGGGACGAGTCGAAATTCATTTTTGTGGTAATCAACATTATGCCGCAAATGCTGTCAGTTGAGCTTAACATGTATTGAACCTTTCTTGTATTGATTCCTTTAAGTAATAGTATACTTTCTGTGTCACAACTAGGACATTTCAATAGCATCACACAAATTTTAAAGACGCTGTTTGGGTTTATTAAATAATTTCCCTCATTTTAAGTAGGTCCTGTTAGCGGATAGCAACAAATTAGGCTATTTTTACACTTGGTTCGCTTCAGGTGTCTGAACACAGTTTACAGGATTTTTTTACCCATATGTGTACACTTCAAATGATCTCAGACCCCTTTAAAGTGAACTTTATCGAGACCATCTTGGGAGCTGGTCTGAGTACGGTTCACTTGCAGCCTGCAGTTCAGTTTGCTAAAAACGTGCATTGTGAACATCGTTGGGTGAAATTAGACAACAAAGTAATTTGTTTCTGTAATGTAATTAGTATTATATTCTTGTAATCAGATTACAGTTACTTTCAAGTAAAGTAATTTTAAGTACAATACTTGGGTTACAAATATTTTTTTAAAGTATCAACGTGTAATACAATAAAAATGTGAATTTCACTTGTTCATAAGTACGTCTGTTTGCATTTCTGTGACAGCTGACAGTTGTGCGCCAATGAACAAGGAGAAAATAGATGTTATTTTGAATTTGTTGAGTGAAAAACAAAACTAATTTTATGGCAAGTGTTTTAGAAAGTAATTAGTAATGTGATTACTTTTTCAATGAAGTAATCAGTATAGTAATCATGTTATAATATTAGAGAGGTAGTTAGTCATTTGTAGTGGATTACTTTTTTTTGTAACTTACCCAACACTGATTGTGAACACAAAGCGCTCTGGGCTCACTTGATTTTCCCATTTGTGTAACGCCAACATAAGTAAATGCCAGCATTGTTTACATAAATAAATTAATGTATAAACTCCACACGAAACAAACCCAAAGGTCTTTTTTCAGTGTCCTATTATTACTAATGTATTACATGAATGGATGTAACCCAACACAGACATCTGTACTCATGCTGCTTGTTCTTTTTAAGAGCATTAAACATGTTTAATTATTCTCCTAAATTAATTTGTAGAGATAATTGTACTCTTAACAGCAAATATAGCACTAATAATAATAATTATCATCAATATTACAGAACAAAGGATGCTAAAGGCCCCGTGGGGTAAATGATATTTTCTCCCAAAACACTACAGCAACAAAAACTACCACAGTGCTTTCATAAACACCTGTTTGTCACTATGCACCGCATAAAACAAATTGTGTGGTTTCTAAAGTTGGATTTGGATTTTGGAATTTTTTATAATTCCTTTAAATGTTGCAAATTTATGTAACTAATACAATTCCTGAAATTATCACATTTATTTTGAGACTAAATATTTTATAATATATATATATATAATTTTTAGTTTAGTTCAAGGTGATTAAATCAAAAGTTTTTTAATAACTGTCCAATAATGAAATATTATTTGGGGTAAAAAGCCCCCCATTGCAGAGGGTAAAGACACCCTATAAAACACATTGTTTTTCTAAAGAGAGGTGAATAGATTTGTTCTAAAAAAAAAAAAAAAGATCAATATTTGCTCGGATTGACTGATCTAATCATAATGGAGATTAATTTGTTTATAGAGATGTTATAAATGCCAAATGTGATTGAAACAGGAAACTGTGCGCCCTTTTCTGAATTGATGATTTTGAATAAGCATCTTCATTTGTTACTCAAAAAAAATCATCTTGCTGTCTCAAGATTATTTGCATTAGTTGACAAATGTTGCCCTATGAATATTGCCCCTGTATCTACATGATATCACTATAACCCCCCCTAAGGATCTTTTAACCCAAGTGTGGGGTAAAAGTGTTTCTTTTTTATTTTTATGAATTTTAAGCAAAACAACCTTCCATTATTATTTATTTTCACACAAACTGTGTTGCTCCATTGATATTCCACTAAAAGAAATACATTTTTTCAATCTTGATATACTCTGTGCCCAGAAAAATGGTTCTTAAGGTGTGCATTTAGCCCTGTTGATTATTGTACTCTTACCATTAAATATAGCTCTAATAATAATTATTATTATCATCAATATTATATCTTAAAAAGTGGGCTGGGTTCCACAAAAACAACAGCGTGAATACAAAATAGACTGAGACCCATTAACAGGTAAAGTGGACCAAAAAGAGATCTAAAGTCACAAATGATGTGAATGCAAAGAGAACTTGGTCCTTTTTCACTCTGTTCACTTTTTGGGCTACTTCTGATTTTTAAAACACGTGTGATATTCAAAATATGGTTATTTTCTCATCACTGCTGTCAGCTGTTAACACCATGAGGTTTTCTGTTCAATTATGTTCCCTGTTATTAGTGTGAAGTCTCATTCATTGACTTTATTCATTCATTGAAGCTAATGCCAGATGTGCCAAGTGTTACAATACATATTTAACACATTATTGTTCGTATCTTGACCCGTATGGAGTAACAGGCAAGACAAAAACATGCATTTAGTGAGAAAATAGAAGCAGCAGGAGTTTGCGCCCAATCATAGTTGAATAAATCTGAAGATGTTCAACAGAATAAATCTAATATACATAAATAAACATATTACTCCAAAATAACTCAAACATTATTTGGTTTAGGTTAGGAATCTGCCTTTTTCTTTAAACAAAGACCGTCATGGGTGGGTGGGTGGGGGGTGTAACAGTGATAAGATGGAATAGGAAGAGGGGAAAATGAGCTCTAAGGGGAGAAAATGACAGCAGAGTTGCTCTAGGGGCTTACTGTCTGTATACAGGGGAGACTACAGGGATACACTGATCAAAACAATGACTGGAGAAATAATACAAGAAAACCCAGATGAGTTCACTTTAATTATTCTCAGAAAATGCAGCTTTTGAGCTCATTTCATTCATTTTTTGTAGCTATTAGAGTGTATCTTATAACAAGATACACAAGTGACTCAAGACAGCAGTGTGATCACACACTGTAAAGAAACCTACATATGTTTTATAATATGTGAAAGAAAACAAAGCCTTTTTATGATTTTTTTCATTGTGATACTATTTTCATAACAATTAAGTACATTTTCCCCCAAATTCTCATGACCAATATGCAGTCTCATTCTTATTACTGTAATGCGAAAAAACGAATCAAAAAGTGAGATTGATCATGATCATGAGATTCACCCAGCTAGTGCAAAAGTGTTTATTCTTAACAATCTGATCAATGATGCTTACCAATCTAAGCCATAATAGCATATATGGCATGCACGTTTGTTTTGTAATAGTGTGAATGACATATTTATTGAGTGTAAATGTTAATAGCATGGTAAAAATACAAATTAAGAATGTTGAATTTCAATCACAATATTCTATTATGCTAACATCCGGGGGAATCCCGCTCAAGATGAGAGGGGGAGGAGTTTTATAACCAATGCTTTGAACACAAACACATATAAAAAAATATAAATCCCACATTGCAAATTCTAAACACACTGTCATTGAACCCCAAGGTCGTGTCATCCTGCACTGTGATTCACTGTGGTCCTACTTTACACATCATGGTCCAAAGAAATACATACATACTGTATATACACAGAGAAATGCACACAATGGGCTATATCTCCACTGATCTGTTCTACGATTTCATGTCTCACCATATCAAACATATACAGTGATGTCATAGTGTTTTAGAGTACAATGGACACCTGACCCTACAATAGAATTTTCAGTTGAATAACTATATGACATCACACATTCACAAACAGTGCAATGATTTCTTAGTTCCATGTTGTATAAGATTGGTCAAGGGGTTATTACTTTTTACATTTAAATGTTATAATATACAAAATAATGTTCTAGTGAAATACAGATTATTTTGCGTTGGTTTCTTTTCAAAACTCCAGTGCTGACCTTGAAATCAAACTCTATCATACAGTCCAAAAGACAAAATGTTTGCCTTTTTCCATAGATGTGACCGTCTTGTCGGGCACTTCTCACGCACCTTACAGTCTAGCTGATCCCACAAAAGCTCAATGGGGTTAAGATCCATAATATTCTTTTTCTTTGGGGCCTGGGTAGCTCAGTGGTAAAGACGCTAGCTACCACCCTTGGAGTTCACTAGTTTGAATCCCAGGGCGTCTGAGTGACTCCAGCTATGAGGACTTAAAAGCACATTGGAAATTGGGCATGCCAAATTGGGTGAAAAGGGCGAAAAAAGCTTTTTTCCAATTATCTGTTGTCCAATGTCTGTGTTTCTTTGACCACTCTAACCTTTTATTTTAGTTTTTCTGTTTCAAAAGTGGCTTTTTCTTTGCAATTCTTCCCATAAGGCCTGCACCCCTGAGTCTTCTCTTTACTGTTGTACATGAAACCGGTGTTTAGCGGGTAGAATTCAATGAAGCTGTCAGCTGAGGACATGTGAGGCGTCTATTTCTCAAACTAGAGACTCTGATGTACTTATCCTCTTGTTTAGTTGTACATCTGACCTTCCACATCTCTTCCTGTCCTTTTAGAGCCAGTTGTCTTTTGTCTTTTAAGACTGTAGTGTACACCTTTGTATGAAATCTTCAGTTTTTGGCATTGTACAGCCTTCATTCCTCAAAACAATGATTGACTGACGAGTTTCTAGAGAAATCTGTTTCTTTTTTTTGCCATTTTTGACCTAATACTGACCTTAAGACATGCCAGTCTATTGCATACAGTGGCAACTAAAAAAAAACGACAATGTTAAGCTTCATTTAATGATCCAAATATCTTTCAACTGTGTTTGATATAATGGAAAGGGATTTTTTAGTACCAAATTAACATTTAAACATAATTACTCAAGGATAAGGTGTTGGATTGATGGCTGCTGGAAATGGGGCCTGTCTAGATTTATCAAACATGACTTATAGTGTGATGATGTTTTTTACATCAGTAATGTCCTGAATACAACTTTGATCATATTTCAACTGATCATATTTGTGATCAGTTCAATGCCACTTTGGTGAAGTTAAGTACCAATTTCCTTTCGAAACAGCAAAATCTGTACATTATTCAAATTTAAATTTATGTAAAATGAGGTAAGCAAATTTGTTATACAAGCTTTGTCACAACTTGTTTTTTACATATTCAAAAGTTTTACAATCTCTGTTACTACGAAGTAATGCCATGTATAATGGTTTTTTATTTTGTTTTGTGTTGAGGGAGATATTTTCCAGAGTCTGGTGCTGACCTCGAAATGAATTGAGGTAGGCGATTTTGACAAACAATCCTCATCACTTGCATCATTTCAGGTTTAGAAAGCCCTTGAGGAAAAAAGGTGAGCGTAGCATGTAAGAGTGACATCAGTCAAATGATAGAGTGAAGTCTCTAATGTAAGATGACTGCATGTTTGACCTTCACTTTCACTGTCAATGTTTGTCACACTCTGACAGCAGATAATCAGTGGAGGGTTTTTGAGTCAGTAGTCGAATGAGTAGAGTCAACATTGAATTGAACAGCCTGAATAACTTTGGCACTACTGGCTATGTGCTATAGCTCTCTCTCTCTATTTTGATTTCTTTGTCAGATTGGTGTTTTGAAATGGGCTCTGACAGTCTTTATCAAGCCTATTTAAACATTAATTCATCCAGGCACCAAGACAAAGGGGTGAATTCTTCTACGGCCTAATTGAATTAGTCCTTTAACTGAGACGCAGAGTGTGATCGGAATGAAATACTGTATGTTCTTCTTGCGCTCTAAAGCATTTTGTTTCTCAGGTCACAACTACTGACCAAGTGTACCTCCATGGAGTTTAAATATATCTGTTTGAAATCGATTTCTTTATTTCTAGATTTCTAGATATTTAG